>ML663565.1:26857580-27080102 GCA_007570785.1 Antilocapra americana
AAAAGAATGAAACTAGATCACTTTCTAACACCATACACAAAGATAAACTCAAAATGGATCAAAGATCTAAGCATAAGACCAGAAACTATAAAACTCCTAGAGGATAACATAGGCAAAACACTCTCTGCTATAATCCAAAGCGGGATACTCCATGACCCACCTCCCAGAATATTGGAAATAAAAACACGAATAAACAAATGGGACCTAATTAAAATTAAAAGCTTTTGCACAACAAAGGAAACTATAAGCAAGGTGAAAAGACAGGAGGATTCTTTACTGCTTAGCCACCAGGGAAGCCCATATGTGTGTGTGCATATATATAAAATCTAAATACATGCTTTTAATGTATGATACAAAGATAAGCAAATGATTTGTTTTCTTCTGTGTATTCTGTGCATTTTTAAGTTAAAGTTTTTTAAAGTACCTTCACTCATTTTCAAAGATCTAAATGAAAGTAGTGGCAGCCCTCTGTTTAAAGGTGTCATATAATGACTACATTTTAATGCATTTTCCTTTTACAATAATTAAATTGTAAAGTGCATGGCCAGATTACCTCCTGATGTGAAAAGTTTGCGCTACAGTGACATCACTTAGGAATTGATTTATCTTAGAAAACTGACAGTGTAATGGATATAACATCATTAACCTTGAAACCAAGATCTATAATTAGCCATAGTTTAAAGGGACAAAGGTCACCATCTGAAGGTTATCCTCAATATCTTGATCTAATTTCTGAAGGACAAACTACTTCATCTAACACCCACTAAGTGATCACAAAACAATCACTGTAAATTAGTCTAAACTAAATCACCTTGTCCATCTGTAGATTTCCTTTGTCCCATAATAGGTAAATGGCAAAGGAAGGGAATATTGGGTCACTCTTGTTGATGTCCACCTGGTGCCTGCCCCATAAATACATGCAGCCTATTAAGCTCTTTGGTGTTTTATTAATTGGCCAGATTGGCCAGTGCGGTTGCTGCTTTCTAAAAGATATTCTTCATTCAGCAAGTGTAGATTTTTCTAAAGTTTTTCAAGAAAATGACATCATTGCAACCCTGGAGTCTTGACTAGCTTTCCCACTTGAATAAGTTTAAGCATATCTTGAAATGCAGCCTTCAATTTACATGGTAAATACATCAGTCCAGTAAAAGACAAGAAAATAAATAAGTACAAATATTATTTCAGAAAATCTTCATGTAATGTATAACATGGGTTTATAAGATAATATAAAGGAAGATATAAACTTAAATGGGCTTCCCAGGTAGTGCTAAAGAACCTGCCTGTCAATGCAGGAGACATCAGAGCCACAGGTTCGACCCCTGGGTCAGGAGGATCCCCTGGAGGAGGGCATGGCGACCCACTCCAGTATTCTTGCCTGGAGAGTCCCATGGACAGAAGAGCCTGGCGCAATGCAGTCCGTGGAGTCCCAAAGAGTCAGACACAACTGAAGTGACTAAGCACGCATGCATACAAACTTAAATACCTAATATAAGTGTGCATGTAGGAAATAACTATAAGTAGTATGAAGAGACTGGGTATAAATATTTCACAGAGATAGTTATTGATAAGTAAAAGATATTCTTTAGGTGAAGGCTCATTTTACAATGTCATGATAAGTTCTTATTTTATTAGTCATATCTTCAGCTATTTATCCAATTTTAAATGTGTCTAATGCCTTATGTATAGTTTTCATTTATATTTAAATTATATTCATATGGAATATTATAATTTATTCATTAAAATTCGAGTTTTTACATAAGTATAATATGTCTTTCCTAAAATGAAACAAACATAAACAACACATTTAAATTCTTTTAATATAATGTTTATGGCAATAAACATAACAGGATATAATGATATTCTTAAACACTGATAGGAATACTGAGTCTATTCTTAGAGTAAATGGAGAAATTAAATTAAATTATATTTTCCCATATTAGAAAATCAAACTCCCAGTTTTAATTGCAATATAATTTTAATATTCAGTTTTTGATAATACAAACCCAAATAATCAAATTATCTTAGAGTCTTAAGAGATTTTCCTATAATTGTCTTCTGTTTGGAACACTAGCTTCTGTGAGGTAATTACTTTTAGTAGCCCACATTTTATTTAAAATTTTGAAAATGTTTCCTTCTAAGAAAATGCAAAATCCCAACATTTGGAGATGAAAATATTTTCTCATAAATGCTATCCTTGATGGTATGAAAATTGACCTGAGACTATTATCATGCTCCATCAAATAAGTGACATCTTGGTGAAGAAGGAGGAATAAAGAAATAAATAAAACTGAGTTTTAACAAATATAACCAAGTCTGACTGACAGTGAAGCAGTTTTGAAGCTATTCAACTGTCTTTGCATATTTCAGTTTACAATTCTAAAATGTAATTTTTTTTTCTTTTCATGAGTAAGTTCAGTTCATCAGCCACTTTATGCATTAGTAGAGTGATATTTAAGCACATATAACTTTATACCTTCTTAAAGCAAAAATAATACCTTATAATAGTTTAATTAGATACTGCTTGCTTTTTAAAAACTGAAGTATTAGTTTCAGGTACATAGCAATATGATTTAGTTACATATGTTATACATATTTTTTTCATATTCTTTTCCAATATAGTTTATTAAAGATATTCAATATAGTTTCTTGTGCTATATAGTAGGTCCTCGTTCCTCTATTTTATATACAGTAGTATGTATCTGTCATTTCCAAATTCCTAATTTATTCCTTCTCCACCCTTTGCCCTCTGGATAACATCAGTGTTTTCTATGTCTGTTGGTCTATTTCTGTTTTCTAAATAAGTTCCTTTGTATCATTTTTTCAGATCTCACTTAAAAGAGATGTCATGTGCTATTTGTCTTCGTCTAACAACAATCTCTAGGTTCATCTATGATGTGCAAATAGCATTATTTCATTCTTTTGAATGGCTGAGTAGTATTCCACTGGGATTCCCTGGTAGCTCAGCTGGTAAAAAGTTCACCTGCAATGCAGGAGACCCTGGCTTGATTCCTGGGTCATGAAAATCCCCTAGAGAAGGGATAGGCTACCCACTCCAGTATTCTTGTGCTTCCCTCGTGGTTCAGATGGTAATTAATATGCAATATGGGAAACCTGGGTTTGATCCCTGGGTTGGGAAGATCCCCTGGAGAAAGGAACAGCTACCCACTTCAGTATTCTTGCCTGGAGAATCCCCAGGCAAAACAGAGGGGCCTGGCGGGCTGCAGTCCATGGGGTCACAAAGAGTCAGACACAACTGAGCAACTAAACACAGTACAGTATAGCATTCCACTACATATACAGTAACTCCTCTACATATGAAAGAGTTCCATTCCAAGAGCACGTAAATCCAATTTGTTCCTAAGCCCAACAAAGTTAGCCTAGGTACCCAACTAACACAATCAACTATATGATACTGTACTGTAACAGGTTTATAATACTTTTCACAGAAACAATACATAAAAACAAACAAAAAATAAAGAAAATACTTTTAATCATACAGTACAGTACCTTGAAAAGTACTGAAGTACAGTAAAATATCCGGCCTATAGAGCCTGGCATTGGGTCAGTAGGCAAGAAGAGCTACTGACTGGAGGAGATGGGAGATGGTAGAATGGAAGGACTGTCATCAAAAGGAGATGGAGTTGTTGTTCAGTCGCTCGGTCATGTCCAACTCTTTGCAACCCCATGGACTACAGCACGCCAGTCTTCCCCATCCTTCATTATCTCCTGGAGTTTGCGCAAACTCATGTCCACTGAATCTGTGATGCCATCAAATCATCTCACCCTCTGTCACCCAATTCTCCTCCTGTCCTCAATCTTTCCCAGCATCAAGATCTTTTCCAATGAGTTGGCTCTTTGTATCAGGTGGCCAAAGTATTAGAGTTTCAGCCTCAGTCCTAAAATGATATTTAGGATTGATTTCCTTTAGGATTGACTTGCAGTCCAAGGGACGCTCAAGAGTCATCTGCAGCACCACAGTTCAAAAGCATCGATTCTTTGGCACTCAGCATTCTTAATGTTCCAACTCTCACATCCTTACATGACTACTGGACAAACCATAGCTTTGACTATACAGACGTGATGTCTCGGCTTTTTAATACACTGTCTAGGTTTGTCATAGCTTTTCTTCCAAGGTGCATGAATCTTTTAATTTCATGGCTGCAGTCACCATCTGCAGTGATTTTAGAGCCCAGGAAAATAAAATCTGTCACTGTTTCCACTTTCCCCCCATATATTAGCCATGAAATAATGGCACCAGATGCCATGATCTTAGTTTTTTGAATGTTGAGTTTTAAACTGTTTTTTCACTCTCCTCTTTCACCCTCATTAGGAGGCTCTTCAGTTCTTTGCTTTCTGCCATTAGAGTGGTATAATCTTGCATATCTGAAGTTGTTGATATTTCTTGATTCCAGCTTGTGAGTCATCCAGCCCAGCATTTCCCATGATATACTCTGCATATAAGTTAAATAAGCAAGGTGACAATATACAGCCTTGAGGTACTCCTTCTCCAATTTTGAACCAGTCAGTTGTTCCAAGTCTAGCTGTAACTGTTGCTTTTCAACCTGCATATAGGTTTCTCAGGAGGCAGGTAAGATGGTCTGTTATTCCCATCACATTAAGGATTTTCCACAGTTTGTTGTGATCCACACAGTCAAAGGCTTTAGCATAGTCCAGGTAGCAGAAATAGATGTTTTTCTGGCATTCGCTTGCTTTCTCCATGATCCAATAAATGTTAGCAATTTGATCTCTGGTTCTTTTGCCTTTGCTAAATCCAGCTTGTACATCTGAAAGTTCTCAGTTCACACAGCATGAAGCATACATTTTGGAGGAGATGGAGGGCAATCTGAAATTTTCCTCAATGATTCACAATGGTGGCACAGGTTCTGACTCCTTGCTGGAACCAGATGCATGTTTGCATCTTGAAAGTTTGCAACCTGAATGTTTGTATGTAGGGGACTTACTGTATACATCACATTTTCTTTATCCATTCACCTGCTGATAGATATTTAGTTTGCTCTCATGTCTTGGCTACTGTATAGAGTGCCGCTGTGAACACTGGGATGCATATATCTTTTCAAGCTAGAGTTTTCATCCTTTCTGGATATATGTCCAGGAGTGGCATTGCTGGATCACACGGTACTCCTATTTTTAGTCTTTTAAAGAACCGTCATACTGCTCAAGAAGTTATATTCTGATAAAATGGAAATGACAAAAACTATATTAAAAATCATTTTATAAATTCATTAATAAATGAATGTATGTTGGTGGCATACATGCTAACATAAATTCTATAAAATTTAGCTAGGTATTTTCTAGATGAAATCTCAGAATTGAGAGGGTAAAGCAAGGTATGTTTATCTATCAAGACTATTCGTGACTTTTATCTGTTTACACAAATTTGCTCTACTGTGTGTGACCTCTACTTTTTATCTCAGCTGCAAATACTATGTTTTGCTTGATTTCTCAGGTCTGGAATTACTGGTGCTAAGAATAGCTGGCATTTATTTAGCTCTGTATATAAATGATCTCCTTTGTCCTATGATGCAGATACTCATGTATCCCAATCTTACACATAATATAATAGGAAATACAGAAAATCTAAATAACTTGCCTAAGGTAAGCTGGCCTGTGAGAAGACGCGAAACCAGGCACTCAGTTTAGATGATGCTTTTAGTACTATATTTTACTTCCTTACTTAAGCAGATGCTCTCCCTTGCTCTTTCAGCCTCTGAAGGACTGAAATTCTGCTTGTCTATTTTGGAGTAAAGCCCACGAGCTGCCAGGCAGTCTGCTTGCCCCCACGTGACTGCTGGATCGTGACCCATTCTGTACGGACATGATGACGCAGAGCTCTGCTTGCTGGAATATTTGTGTGTAGTTGTCACTGCACCTCAGCGGTGTATCTCTCTGCCTCATTTTAGTCCCCAAACCCTCTTTATATCCTGACTTCCTCCTACACTGGCTGAACTCCTTCAAGATTATTAAAAGCAACTCAGTTAGATGACTTCTACAATAATGTGGAGTGAATACTGAGTCGCAATGGTAAAAACAGAAAGAAAAATTGAGAAATATTTTGTAGTTAAAACCCAACAAATCTAAGTATCAAATTAGATACTAGATCAAAACTTAGAATTAAATGGAGATTCCAAAATTATGAATCTTACTTATTGGGAGGATGGATGTGTCATACTCAGAAAATGGACACCACAAGGAATTAGGAATAAAAAAAGAAAAGAAAGAAATTTGGTTTGGGCTACATTAAGTTTGAGGAAAAGGAGAAATACATGCAGAGTTTCTTGACACCACCATGTCCACACGTTTATCGATCACTGCATCATATCATGATTTTCCTTTTACTTTTTAAATATTTCATAGAGAATAAATAGGAGTTGATTTAAGTTGCACTAAAATCTACACAATATTCTGAAATTTCATTGTAAATTTAATTGTAATTATTAGAAAAAGGCATAGATGATATCTACTTTTGTCATTTTGCTGCACTCAATTGATGATGAGTTTTAAAAAATATATCAAATGCTCTCACTAAGGCAGAATCTGCTTTACAGATATATTCAATTAATCTCAAAAACTTTCAGTGTCAAATTTAAGACCACTGTTACTAATTTTTATTTGTGACTTTAGTAACTTTAAAGTAAAATGAAATATCAGTCTAAAAGTTCCTGACTAATGATCTTAGGTCTTAACTGTAGGTAATTTTTAGATGTCATAGTAAGTATCAAGATTTATTCCTGATAATTAATGCATTAATATTTATAGACCAAAATTTTTTGTTTTACTTTTTGTTATTCTATTATGGAGTATTTAATTTGAACACTGAAATCCAATTCAACAGAAATTAATTAAAGGAGAAATATAGTTTTCTATATACAAGTCTTTTGTTTCTTTAGGTAGAAATACTCCTAAGTATTTTATTCTTTTTGATTCGATGGTGAATGGAATTGTTTCCATAATTTCTTTTTCTGTTTTTTCATTGTTAGTGTATAGAAATGCCAGGGATTTCTGTGTGTTGATTTTGTATCCTGAAACTTTGCTATATTCACTGATTAGCTCTAGTAATTTTCTAGTAGAGTCTTTAGGGTTTTCAATATAGAGGATCATGTCATCTGCTAACAGAGAGAGTTTTACTTCTTCTTTTCCAATCTGGATTCCTTTGATTTCTTATCTGCTCTGATTGCTGTGGCCAAGACTTCCAAAACTATGTTGAAAAGTATTGGTGAGAATGGGCATCCTTGTCTTGTTCCTGACTTCAGGGGGAATGTTATCAGTTTTTCACCATTGAGGATAATGTTTGCTGTGGGTTTGTCATATATAGCTTTTATTATGTTGAGGAATGTTCCTTCTATTCCTGCTTTTTGGAGGGTTTTTATCATAAATGGATGTTGAATTTTGTCAAAGGCTTTCTCTGCATCTACTGAGATAATCATGTGATTTTTATTTTTCAATTTGTTAATGTGGTGTATCACATTGATTGATTTGCGAATATTGAAGAATCCTTGCATCCCTGGCATAAAGCCTACTTGATCATGATGTATGATTTTTTTAGTGTTGTTGGATTCTATTTGCTAGAATTTTGTTGACGAATGGATAAGAAAGCTGTGGTACATATACACAATGGAATATTACTCAGCATTAAGGAAAAATTCATTTGAATCAGTTCTACTCAGATGGACGAAACTGGAGCCCATTATCCAGAGTGAAGTAAGCCAGAAGCAAAAACAACAATGCAGTATATTAATGCATATATATGGAATTTAGAAAGACGGTAACGAGAACCCAGCATGCGAGACAGCAAAAGGAACGCAGATGTATAGAATAGACTCAGGGCCTCTGTGGATGAGGGAAAGGGTGGGATGATATGGGAGAATGGCATTGAAACATGTTAATTATCATATGTCTAAGCAATAGCCGGCCCAGGATTGATGCTTGGGACTGGTGCAACAAGATTTCCCGGGGGGAGGGAGGAGGGAGGGGGGTTCTGGAGGGGGAGCATATGTAAACCCATGGTGATATCATGTCATTGTTTGGCAAAACTAATAAAAAAATGTTAAAAAAAAAATAAAGGAGAAATATATTCTTTGCTATATCTTTAAAAAATATAGGTAAGAAATAAAGATAGAAAAAAGAGAGATAAGAAAGCCTTCCTTAGTGATCAATGCAAAGAAATAGAGGAAAACAACAGAATGGGAAAGACTAGAGATCTCTTCAAGAAAACTAGAGATACTAAGGGAACATTTCATGCCAAGATGGGCTCGATAAAGGACAGAAATGGTATGGACCTAACAGAAGCAGAAGATATTAAGAAGAGGTGGCAAGAATACAGAGAACTTTACAAAAAAGATCTTCATGACCCAGATAATCACGATGGTGTGATCACTCACCGAGAGCCAGACATCGTGGAATGTGAAGTCAAGTGGGCCTTAGAAAGCATCACTACGAACAAAGCTAGTGGAGGTGATGGCATTCCAGTTGAGCTATTTCAAATCCTGAAAGATGACGCTGTGAAAGTGCTCCACTCAATATGCCAGCAAATTTGGAAAACTCAGCAATGGTCACAGGACTGGAAAAGGTCAGTTTACGTTCCTGTCCCAAAGAAAGGCAATACCAGGGAATCCTCAAACTAACGCACAATTACACTCATTTCACACGCTAGTCAAGTAATGCTCAAAATTCTCCAAGCCAGGCTTCAGCAATATATGAACTGTGAACTTCCAGATGTTCAAGCTGGTTTTAGACAAGGCAGAGGAACCAGAGAGCAAATTGCCAACATCCGTGGGATTATCAAAAATGCAAGAGAGTTCCAGAAAAACATCTCCTTCTGCTTTATTGACTATGACAAAGCCTTTGACTGTGTGGATCACTATAAACTGTGGAAAATTCTGAAAGAGTTGGGAATACCAGACCATCTGACCTGTCTCTTGAGAAACCTGTATGCAGGTCAGGAAGCAACAGTCAGAACTGGACAGGGAACAACAGACTGGTTCCAGATAGGAAAAGGAGTACGTGGAGGCTGTATATTGTCACCCTGCTTATTTAACTTATATGCAGAGTACATCATGAGAAATGCTGGGCTGGAAGAAGCACAGCTGGAATCAAGATTGCCGGAAGAAATATCAACAACCTCAGATACGCAGATGACACCACCCTTGTGGCAGAAAGTGAAGAGGAACTAAAGAGCCTCTTAATGAAAGTGAAAGAGGAGAGTGGAAAAAGTTGGCTTAAGGCTCAACATTAAGAAAACTAAGATCATGGCATCGGGTCCCATCACTTCATGGCAAATATATGGGGAAACAGTGGAGAAAGTGTCAGACTTTATTTTTTTGGACTCCAAAATCACTGCAGATGGTGACTGCAGCCATGAAATCAAAAGACGCCTAGTCATCGGAATCAAGGTTATGGCCAACCTGGATAGCATATTGAAAAGCAGAGACATTACTTTGTCAATAAATGTTCATCTAGTCAAGCCTATGGTTTTTCCCGTGGTCATGTATGGATGTGAGAGTTGGACAGTGAAAAAGGCTGAGCGCCGAAGAATTGATGCTTTCGAACTGTGGTGTTGGAGAAGACTCTTGGGAGTCCCTTGGACTGCAAGGAGATCCAACCAGTCCATCCTCAAGGAGATCAGTCCTGGGTGTTCATTGGAAGGACTGATATTGAGGCTGAAACTCCAATACTTTGGCCACCTGATGCAAAGAGTTGATTCATTGGAAAAGACCCTGATGCTGGGAAGGATTGGGGGCAGGAGGAGAAGGAGAAGACAGAGGATGAGATGGCTGGATGGCATCACCAACTCAATGGCCATGGGTTGGGTGGACTCTGGATATTGGTGATGGACAGGGAGGCATGGCGTGCTGTAGTTTATGGGGTCTCAAAGAGTCAGACACAACTGAGAGACTAAACTGATACTGATACTGATATCTTTAAATTCTGAAGGGGTTTAAACAACACTAGTGTAATTTTGTGCTTTTTAAATTTTTCAAATATTATTCCAAATTTGTCAGTTTTATTATAACCTGGAAGTAGCATAATAGTCATAAAATCACATGTGATAATAAACAAAGGCAATGAAGAAATAAAGAACAGTTTTGTAAAGAAGTTCGTTTTGCCTTTAAGCTTTTCTGTAACTTACATAGGAGTATTGAAGGGAAATGTTCTTTTAATGTAGTTGACTTACAATATTATAACAGCTTCACCTGAATAACAGTGATTCTATATATATTATACTCCACGTGAAGTTGTAAAATGTAGCCTATGTTCCCTGTGCTTCGTCTTCCATTCTTGTTTCTTGTGTATTTTATTTTCAGTAGTCTATCTCTTAATCCGCTGCCCGCACCTTGCCCCTTCCTGCTGTGCTCCCACCGAAGCTGACCACTCTTTGTTCTCTATACCTGAGTCTGTCTGATTCTTTGAGGAAGTTCCATGACGCTTTTCATTATGGCTGCAAGAATTTACATTCCCATCAACAGTGCACTTTTCTCCATGTCCTTTCCAACACTTGTTATTTGTTGCGTTTTTGATGATAGCCATTCAAACAGATGTGAAGGGCTATCTTGTGGCTTTGATTTTCCTTTCCCTGGTGATTGGTGATGTTGAACATCATTCCATGTGCCTACTGGCCATCTGTCTTCTCTAGAAAAATGCCTGTTCAGGCCCTCTGCATTTTGAAAGTAAGATACTTGCTATATGTTTCTAGGGTCAGAAAAATTTCTCTCTCTCTCTCTCTGCACACACAGACTGTGGGTCTATGGTTTGAAAAGTACCATACAATTTACATAACTATAAATTGATATTTATAATGATATTTATAACTGAGTCCTATACTACTGATGAATCATCTGATGAAAAGATATGTAATAAATATTTTGGGATGATTGAATATTAGAATATAAACTCCATGAGCACAAGTTTGTTTTGACTTGTTTTGTTTATTCATTGCTACATTCTCAGCATCTACAACATTGTCTGGAATATCATTGATGCTTAATAAAGCATACACAGGATGAAAGAAATGAAATTTATAAATAAAAGTTAATAACAGGGAAAATATTCTGAGCACAAAAATGTACTTTGAGCTACGTGGATTAACACTGCCATCCAATCCCTATCTTCTTAATTCTCAACCAAGTATCAAGTAACACCTTGGATTTCTAACTTAATTTCTTGTCCTTCCTCTCCTGTACTTATTTTCATGTAAATTAACATAATGTCAAAAGATCTTTACACCAAATATCTTTTTTCATCACTAAAGCTTTAGGGTCACCTATTTGAATAAGTTAGTAGTCTCATGTCTGATAATTTAGATTTCTCACTCCTCTGTACACAGATCATTCACACAGTCAGATGATCTTTCTCATTATTTAACCCTTTTCTCTGCTTCTCTCATGCCCCAAATAAATTTTGTATATTGTTCAAGCTATGTACTCATACTTTCCCTTATAGTTTTCTACTCTAACTCATAAGGGACAGTTAAAACAAAATTCATATTTACTTGAGACATGACTAGTTTGATTTGGATAAATTTTTATTGGGTTACAATTTTGTTTTTTCATGCTTAAGTCCCTTGTGATTTTGTCTTATTTCTCCCTTAAGGGGCCAAGGACAGTTTTCTCTTTGCATCGTTCATATTAAGTAATATTATGTCATCATTCAATATATACTTGTTCTGTGAAAAAATTCTTGATGTAGTCCTTCCTTTTCATTACTTACATAGAATGGGAAAGGGGAAAATACCTGAAAATGGCAACAATATCCAAATAATAGTGATGTGAACACATTAGAAAAGGTATAGATTTGAAGAGTATATTTATGTACTAGTTAGGCTGAAAGAATAGCAACTATTTCGGATGTATGACAGAGGGAAAAAAAGGCATAGGAAATTGTCATGATTTTTCACTGTCTATTAGGTCTTGACATGGCCACTTCTGCTCATATTTCATGAACACGAACAAGTAACATGACAAGGTCCGTGTCGGTATGGAAGGGATACATACTCCTTCTACAAAGAGTAGTAAAATGAGCATTGCAACAAGTAGTGATTTATAATTTTCTTCAGGGAATACTGTGAATAGTAGCAAACAGTAATAAAATATACCACAATATATTTTACAGTAAAGTAACAAGATTTATTTTCCTGTCCCAAACAAAAACATAAAAAACAGTCTCAATTATATATTGTCATCATATATAAACTCAAGTCTATGCAAGTTATACAGATTATACAAATGGTGTATAAAACTAATGGGTATTTATTTAAATAATATACTATATACAACTCTGATTGGGCTTCCCAAGTGGTGCTAGTGATAAAGAACCCACCTGCCAATGCAGGAAACACAAGAGACATGGGCTCCATCCTGGGTTGGAAAGATTCCCTGGTGGAGGGCCTGGCAAGCCACTCCAGTATTCTTGCTTGGAGAAACCCGTGGACAGAGGAGCCTGATGGGCTATGGTCCATAACATTGTAAAAAATCTCAGACATGACTAAAGTGACTTACACACACACACACACAAATATAGCTATGATTATTAATATTTTAATATTCAGTATTAATACTCATACTGAATATTAAAATGTTAAAATACTGAATACTAATATTAAAATGAGAGTTGGACTATAAAGTAAGCTGAGCACTGAAGAACTGATGTTTTTGAACTGTGGTGTTAGAGAAGAGATCCTTGAGAGTCCCTTGGACTGCAAGGAGATCCAACCAGTCCATCCTAAAGGAAATCAGTCCTGAATATTCATTGGAAGGACTGATGCTGAAGCTGAAACTCCAACACTTTGGCCACCTGATGCAAAGAACTAACTCATTTGAAAAGACCCTGATGCTGGGAAAGATTGAAGGCAGGATGAGAAGGGGATGACAGAGGATGAGATGGTTGGATGGCATCACTGATTCGATGGACATGAGTTTGAGCAAGCTCATAGAGTTGGTGATGGACAGGGAAGCGTGGTGTGCTGCAGTCCATGGGGTTGCAAAGAGCCAGACATTACTGAATGACTGAACTGAACTGAACTAACATTTTGATCTCTGATTGCCTCAAGAATCTCATATTATAAATATTTACCTCAAATAAATGCACTTATGCATATACCCTAGTGGCTCAGAGGGTAAAGAATCTGCTGCATTGCAGGAGACCTGGGTTTGATCCCTAAGTTGGGAAGATTCCCTGGAGAAGGGAATGGCTACCCACTTCAGTGTTCTTGCCTGGAGAATTCCATGGACAGAGGAGTCTGGTAGGCTGTCGTTCCTGGGGTCACAAAGAGTCAGACATGATTGAGCGACTTTCACTTTCATTCATATACATGCAAATTTTGGATAATATTTTGAGATTCTGTAATTTGCTAATGCCCAATTACTCAGCAACTAGAGCTCTATTGACTCCTAAGGAAAGAACTTTTATAATATCTTTTCAGCTTCCTTCCATCTCTTTCATACCATTAGAACCTACATTTCTTGGATGGCCACTATTTCAACTTGTAATCTTCTTAAGCCATTGTGACTTTTTTTCTGCAATTCCACTTCAGTAAAACTTCCTTTGTTAAATATTCTAGTAATGTCTGTTGCTAAATCTACAGAACATTTTGTAGTTTTTACCTTGATTTCTTGGTCATATCTGACATTGGTCATCACTCAGCCCTTCCTTCAAATGTTTGCTCTCTTTCCCTGGTATCCATGACGTGTGTGTGTGTGTGTGTGTGTGTGTGTGTGTGTGTGTGTGTGTGTGTGTGTGCGCGTGCTTATATGCAGTCATGTTCAACTCTTTCTGACCCCACGGACTGCAGCCCACCAGGCTCCTTTGTTCATGGTATTCTCTAGGCAAGAATACTGGAGTGGGTTGCTATTCCCTTCTCCAGGGGATCTTCCTGACCCAAGGATTTAACCTGGGTTTCCTGAGTTGCAGGCAGATTCTTCACCACTGAGCCATAAGCAAAGCACCATCTGTGACATACACTCACCTAATTTCCTCCCTTGTTTCTGCCTAACTTGTTAGAAGTATTTCTTAAATGTTTGTATTTATTGAGGTTCTATGACTCTACCCTCATCTTGTCTAATTCTATACACTCTTCATTGTCAATATTGTTCACTTTCATTGTTTCAAATGTCACTAATGATTCTCAAACATTTATCATTGGCCCAGGTTTCTCATTTGATAGATTATTATTTTCAGCTCTTTTTTAGTATCTCTAATTGGATGACTCACAGTCAGATAACAAACTTCAACATGATCAAAAGTGAATTTATTCTGTTTTCACTGAAAATATTGCTGCCTCTTTCATACCCCCTTGAAGGGTGGTTCAAACTTCATATCTTAACCATAGCTTGCTTTGTGTCCAATGTTTACCCTTTTCCTCCCAAAATGTGCTCTAACTTTTCTTGATTTAAAACTGTACTAGACTTTGCATTCTCCTCAATACATTTTAAGCTATTTAATAAGATCTACATGTTCTTTCACACATGGCCCCTGCATTCACTTCTGTCAGTCTAAGCCCGTCTTACCTCTAAACAGCGGCCAAACTGGCACTTTCCCCTGTTTCCTGTGCAATCTATAGATTATCTGCCTCTGCTTACTTGCCCTCACTGTTACATTTTCACACTATTCATTCACAGATTTATTTAGAAAACACTTCTCATCCTGGTCTTCCACAAGTAGATTAGATGGTTACTTGCTGTGCTCCTATACCACTTCCATTATATCTCATCATATTGTGTGACTCCTGACTCCCTACACAGCCGGCTCCAAGATGATGCATGGACACATAAAATTATGAATGAAACCTTTATTTACAAATGTATAATATTATAACATAAGTTTCAGTACCAAAGACCCATTTGACAACTTCAAAACTCTAAAATTCACTGGGAAAGTAAATGCAAATAAAACAGATGTATGCAGCAGCAATTATTTACTAACCATGGTGAAATGATTACTAAAATAAATTTAATTACACAATAGGCTATTTTGCATAATTTAAAGATTACTCTAAGAGATCCTAATAACGACTTTAACACCAGCTTGCTCAAGTCCACTTTATGGTTTCCCTATGTAAATCTAAGTTGGACCCAGTTACAGCTTGGCACTGTTTGATGATAGTTGTCTTCTACAACATGTGCATCTGTGAGATGATTTTGCATTCTGTGACTGAATGAGGTTTCGGAGAACATCCAGGAGGATGGCACTTGGTTAGTATCAGGGATTTTTGGTGTTGCTGTTATTGCTACTTTTAGTTTGTTCATTGTTGTGAGTCTAATCCAGAGAGTTAACACTAGAAAAATATGAAGATCTCCAAATTTCCCTTCCCACTTCCCAAGACAAAGTGTCATATGAGACATCACCCTGAGGGAATGGTAGCCTCCAAGTACATTACTGGCAAATGATATCAGAGGTCACAGACTAGAAAAGCTCACAAAACAAAAATACTCAAAACCATTCATTTTATCAAGTCTATTAAAAACACACAGAAGCAAAGAAAAAGAGATGAGATATATTAACCCACTAGGATAACGTGCAGTGGGAAAGGACCAGACTACTCGAATGCTGGGTAACCTATGCTCAAATGTCCTCTTCATCTTCTGCCGTATTGACTGCCCTGACTGACAATGCGGTTATTAAGGCCAGAGAGAAGGTCTGAGCTGGTGGCAAAATGCCAAAAGATGCTCTGGGTGAATGACACACACTTGTTCTACTAGAGAGATGCAGGGATGAATACACTGGCCAACAGCTCTAGCTCTCCAATTAGCCTAATGAAGAGCTATGGATGTTACACGGTTACCTGAGCAGAAGACACAGCTGAAGTCACCAATGGGTGGCCAAATAAAGACTTCATGAAGGGTAGTTCTCATGGGTATCTTGTTTACTTATATCTTTCTAAAGCCTACATTTGTATTCATTTTGTGAATCTTTAAACTATATCAAAAATGATGATTACCTGTATCAGTTATTTTCATCATTTAAGCTTGCACATGTCCTGAAGTAGTGAGCATTAAGGTAAAGCTCATTTTCACACTGGTGCTTATTATCTTCCAACGATTTCTCATCCAAAGAACAGCAGTGATCACTGATCTCAACTTCATACAGTTTATTTATGCTGCCAATTGATTCAAAGAAATAATTGGATTAAGTATCAGTGATACCAATGATCAAAGTAGGTAGGTAATCATGAATAAGTCCGAGTCAAGTTTTGGAAGATTTATATTTAATAGGAGGCATCAAAAAGTAGATATCAAAATTGAACCAACGCCTGCTTAGTTTCTTTAGGTACTTGAGCTGGAAAACCCAGGAATTAGTGTTACTAAATATGCATCTGTAAGAATGGAGTTATATCAGAACTCTCGGCATAAAATTCCATGATTCTATAATTCAGAAGCAAAGCTCCCTAAATTAGAGTAGCAGCAAAAATTAAAATCTTTATTATATAACTTTATGTTAGAATAAATTTCCTCTCTAGATAAAACAACTACTGAATGCATTTAGAATTTTTTTCATATTTTCCCTCACAGTAGTCTAAAGAGTAATGTAAGATAACTTTTCTCCCATGAAATGTTATTTTTTCCTTAAAAAGGAGAAAATGTTATTTCATAGGCATCACTATTCTAATTTATCTGTTTTCAGTGCCCTTATATTGCTCTGCGATTTGATGTTACATAGTACTGAATGATGCAAAATAAAGTTCTCTGAAACTTGTCTTCTCTTCTCATATTTTGACTTAAAAAAAATAATGGTTTTTGCTCTTCTACAACACCAAGATTCCTTAGTTATAAATTGAAATCCCTGAGACTATTTGTCAAATTGCTAGATATTATAATAATCTCATATAAATGCATAGATAAAGGCTGATTAATGTAGCCTTGCAAAAAATTTATCTTGTGAGAACTGATACTCTTACATTTGTGTGGAAGGACAAGAGTCAGCAACTATGTGTTTAAATACCTTTCATATTCTTCAGCTTGCTCTTTTAGACAGGTAGAAAGAAAAATGTGGAGGATAAACACAAGACACATGAAACCTCTATAACAAACAATGTTAACTGTGAGAGAATTGGGTACTGTCATGACCATTGATTCCAATTAATTGCATTTTTTTAATGCACACATACCAGAAAGTTTAAACGTAACATATTGTTTACATACTTTTTATTTATTGTCACTTTCACAAACAGTGTGTGAGAGAAACTGGCTAAGTTTTTGCCGAAAGCCTCTCTCTTCTTCTTCCAGCCTTGAGGCTAGACTATCTTCCCAGGCTCTCTTGTAACTGAATCTGCCATGTGAGTTATTTTTACCTGTGGCATACGAAAAAAGGATGTGTCACTTCTGGACTAAGAGTCCTAGAAATGGTGTGCTTATTTCTCCAAACTTTTGAACCATGTAGGTTCAAAACCCAAAGAAATGGCAGAGATCAGACAAGGACCCTAACGTATTGTATGGACGAGAGTAGCCCACTCACCAATTCTCAGCTTGGAATATTGAAGAAGTGAAAAACAAAGCTCACTTGAGTTTGTGACCCATTTTATTTGGAATTGTTTTATTGCTTCCTCTAAATAATACAGCATAATAATATTATGTGGTCTTACTGTTTAATGGAAACAAAATAAATTCATGTTCCCACAAAACTATAGGTAGGTGAAGTGTATGGTGGGAGTTATTTATATTATCAATCTAAGCCATGTTAAATTTTAAATTCAACAGTAAGCATAACAAGAAAATGCAATTTAATTGTTTCAGTAATGTTAGCATTAATATATAACAATATGAATAATATTCATAATAGTTAATAAAGTGTTGTGAATATAGGCAAACTATTTTCATAAATGGTGACCTCTATAGCTGAAATGATGTGACACTGAAATTAAAATATCTGTTACAACCGTAAATATTTGCTTTATTTTGCATCGAAATTATATTTGCATTTAAAAGACAACTTACTGCGACTTACTCAGTCTTTGCTACTGTCTTGGCCGTACTTAATTACTCATTTTCCTTGGTGCTTGATCTTAGTACACTTTATCTTGACATACAAAACCATCATTGGTCTAAATAGAACAAGTGCCCTTTATTATTATTATGCTACTAATATACCATGTGATATTAAGAATATCCAAAGAGATGGAAGGGCTGGCCACCATAGTAAATATGAGAGTAGCTGTATGACATGATCCCCTTAAGAGAACATATAGACAAAAAAAAATGGTATTTGAAATAAAATGTGCAGAATAAGAATTAATAAGTGTGATTAGTGACAATGTATGCCTCTATGAATTATTTTTTTTCATCAAAGGTAGGCACTAAAATTAATGAAAGAGGTGGGTTCCACTACTTCTGCCTAAATGTAATTAATTTCTTAGAAGATAAGCATATTTTATCTTAATCATTGCTCCTTGGCTTTCAAAAAACCTGTAGGAGTAGATGATAACATCAGCATAATAATTAGCTTTATATTTGTTTGGGAGACTTTTTGCCTGAAATATAAAACATCAGTTGTTTTCTTGCTCTGTAATCATACTGTTCTGAAATTTCTTCAGATTTATTTATTTAGTGTCCTCAAAATGGGATTCCTGACAGGGGAGTATTCTAGTATCTGGGAACTTATTAGAAATGCAAATTCTCTGGTTACACCACAGATCTGTGGTTGTTGTTCAGTCGCTCAATTGTGTCACGGACTGGATGATCCCATGGACCATAGCATGCCAGGATTCCATCCTTCATCATCTAGAGTTTGCTCAAACTCATGTCCATGGAGTCAGTGATACTATCCAACTCTCGCATCCTCTGTTGCCCCTTCTCTTCCTGCTCTCAATCTTTCCCAGCATCAGGGTCTTTTCCAGTGAGTTGGCTTTTCGTATCAGGTGGCTGAAATTTTGGAGCTTCAACTTTAGTGCTTCCAATGAATATTAGGATTGATTTCCTTTAGGATGGACTGGTTTGATATGCCTGTTGTCCAAGGGACTTCAACACCACAGTTCAAAAGCATTAATTCTTTGGAGCTCAGCCTTCTTTCTGGTCCAACTCTCATATCTATACATGACTATTGGAAAAACCATAGCTCTGACTATCAGAACTTTTGTTGGCAAAGTGATTTCTCTGCTTTAAAATATGCTGTCTGCCAGAAGAAAAAACAACAATACAGTATACTAATGCATATATATGGAATTTAGAAAGATGGTAATGATAACGCTGTATGCGAGACAGCAAAAGAGACGCAGATCTATAGAACAGTCTTTTAGACTCTATGGGAGAGGGCAAGGGTGGGATGATATGGGAGAACGACATTGAAACATGTAAATTATCATATGTGAAATGAATCGCCAGCCCAGGTTTGAGGCATGATACAGGGTGGTCAGGGCTGGTGCACCGGGATGACCCAGAGGGATGGAATCGGGAGGGAGGTGGGAGGCGGGTTCTGGAAGGGGAACCCATGTATACCCATGGTGGATTCATGTCAGTGTATGGCAAAACCAACACGATAATGCAAAGGAAAAAATAAAAAAATAAAATGTGCTGTCTAGGTTTGTCAGAGCTTTTCTTTTAAGGATTAAGCTTAAAAGTCACTTAAAAGTGACTTCATTGAAGCATGTTAATTATCATATGTCTAATCAATCGCCAGCCCAGGATTGATGCTCGGGGCTGGTGCAGCGAGATTTCCCGGGGGGGAGGGAGGAGAGAGGGGAGTTCCGGAGGGGAAGCATATGTAAACCCATGGTGATATCATGACAATGTATGGCAAAAACAATAAAAAAAAAAAGTGACTTCATGAGTGAAGTCACTATCCTCAGTGATTTTGGATCCCAAGAAAATAAAGTCTCACACAGTTTCCACTGTTTCTCCATCTATTTGCCATGAAGTGATGGACCCGGATGCCATGATCTTCATTTTTGAGTGCTAAGTTTTATGTCAGCTTTTTCACTCTCCTCTTTCATCTTCATCAAAATGCTTTTCAGTTCCTCTTCACTATCTGCCATTAGGGTGGTATGATCTGCATTTCTGAGGTTATCGATATTTCTCTGAGCAATCTTGATTCCTGCTTGTGATTCATCTAGTCTGGTATTTCCCATAATGTACCCTGCATATAAATTAAATAAGGGTGACAATATACAGCCTTGACATATTCTTTTCCCAATTTGGAATAAGTCAGTTGCTCCATGTCCAGTTCTAACTGCTGCTTCTTGACCTGCATACAGATTTCTCAGGAGGCAGATGGAAAGTGGTCTGGTATTACCATCTCTTGAAGAATTTTCCACTGGTTTGTTGCGATCCACACAGTCAAAGGCTTTAGTGTAGTCAACGAGGCAGAAGTAGATGTTTTTCTGGAGCTCTTTTGCTTTTTCTATGATCCAACAGATGTTGGCACTTTGATTTCTCATTCCTTTGCATTTTCTAAATCTAGCATGTACATCTGGAAGTTCTTGGCTCACATACTGTTGAAGCCTAGCTTAAAAGATTTTTAGCATTAGCTTCCTAGCATGTGAAATGAGCTCAATTGTACAGTAGTTGAAATGTTCTTTGGCATTGCCCTTCTTTGAGACTAGATTGAAAACTGACCTTTTCTAGTCCTGTAGCTATTGCTGAATTTTCCATATTTGCTGGCATAATGAATGTAGCACTTTAACAGCATCATCTTTTAGGACCTGAAATAACTCAGCTGGAATTCCATCACCTCCACTAGCTTTGTTTGTAGTAATGCTTCATAAGGCCCACTTGACTTCACACTCCAGGATATCTGGCTCTAGATGAATGATCACACCATCGTGATTATCTGAGTCATTAAGACTTTTTTCATATAGTTCTTCTGTGTATTCTTTCTAATTTTTCTTAATCTCTTCTGCTTCTGTTAAGTCCTTAATGTTTCTCTCTTTTATTATGCCCATCTTTGCGTGAAATATTTCCTTGGTATATCTAATTTTCTTGATGAGATCTCTAGTCTTTCCCATTCTATTGTTTTCTTCTATTTCTTTGCATTGTTCACTTAAGAAGTCTTTCTTATCTTGCCTTGCAATTCTCTGGAACTCTGCATTTAGTTGGCTATATCTTTCCCTTTCTTCTTTGCCTCTCATTTCTCTTCTCGGCTATTTGTAAGGCCTCCTCAGACCACTTTGCCTTCTTGAATTTTTTTCCCCTTGGGGATGGTTTTGGTTACCGCCTCCTGTACAATGGTATGAACCTCTGTCCATAGTTCTTCAGGCACTCTGTCTATCAGATCTAATCTTGTGAATCTATTTGTCACTTCCACTGTATAATCATAAGGGATTTGATTTAGGTCATACCTGAATGGCCTAGTGGTTTTCCCTAGTTTCTTTATGTCTGAATTTCACAATAAGGAGTTCATCATGATCTGAGTCAGTCAGTTCCAGGTCTCATTTTTGCTGACTCTATGTAGCTTATCCATCTTTGGCTACAAAGAATATAATCAATCTGATTTTGGTATTGACCATCTGGTGATGTCCATGTGTAGAGTTCTCTCCTGAGTTGTTGAAAGAGGGTTTTTGCTATGACCAGTGCATTTTCTTGGCAAATCTCTGTTAGCCTTTGCCCTGCTTCATTTTGTACTCCAAGACGAAACATGCCTGTTAATACACATATCTCTTCACTATCTACTTTTGCACTCCAAATCTCTATGATGAAAAGGACATCTTTTTTTGGTGTTAGTTCTAGAAGATCTTTTAGGTCTTCATAGAACCAGTCAAATTCAGTTTCATTTGCCTATTTATCCACAGACTTGGATTACTGTGATGCTGAATGGCCTGCCTTGGAAATGAACTGAGATCATTTTGTCATTTTTGAGACTTCACCCAAGTACTGCATTTCAGACTCTTTTGTTGACTATGAGGGCTACTCCATTTCTTCTAAGGGATTCTTCCCCATAATAGTAGATACAATGGTCATCTGAATTAAATTTGCTCATTCCTGTCCATTTTGGTTCATTGATTCCTAAAATGTTGATGTTCACTCTTACCATCTCCTGTTTGACCACTTCCAGTGCACCTTGATTCATGAACAACATTCATGGTTCATTCCAGGTTCCTATGCAATATTGCTCTTTACAGCATCAGACTTAACTCACACCACCAGACACATCCACACCTGGGCCTGTTTCCACTTTGGCTTAGCCTCTTCATTCTTTCTGGAACTATTTCTCTGCTCTTCCTCAGTAGCATTTTGGACACATCTGAACCTTTAGGGATGGGGCCCCCAAATCTGTTCTGTAACCATCCCTCTAGAGATTCTCTTACATGCTAAACTTGAGATCCACTAGATTAGAACTAGTATAGGGGCTGACTCTATTACCTAAATGTTATTTACACTCTTTTCAGTGGTTTTAAGGGTGAGAATGTTAGAACATTCAGTTTCTAAGCTGAGAATGACCGTAAAGACAATTTGTTCTTTGTAAAATATTCTTTGTTTCCTGCCATCCATTATCAAATTGTTCTCTTTTGTTCTATCAACTCTTAGGTGGCCTTCAAATCTGTTGTGTCAACTACATGTGGGCATTATATTTAGAATTAATATTTGTACTTCTTATATGAATAGGAATCAGACAAATCAAGACTTTTCTTGTAAATACGATTAATAACAACTTTGTGGCTATACTTGGCAAATGTTGATTACCGAGGAAATTATAAGGAAGGAAGGAAGGAAGGAAGGAATTCTTGTACAGAGATATGTCAACTGTCTCTAAAAATAAGAATGTTTCTGAGGTATAAAGAACATTTTATATCTTCTGGGGGAATTCTAGAGAATGAAAATTATGAATACTGATATATAATCAGTATGAAAAAACCTGTTATTAAATTAGATCTATCTGAAAATGGGCTGGGGTGCTTTGTGACTTAATGAGTTTTCCTGTGGTTAAGAATATTTAAGTCAACATCGGATAGCAGGTTGATTGGGTGATCTGGATCCTCGCTACCCAATGTGTGGTTTCATCTGCATTCAGCCAGAGCACAGAATCTCAGGGTCCACTTCAGTCCAAGTGAGTTAGAATCTAAAACAGAACAAGATCCATGGGTGATCTCTGGAGCCTCCCAGGTGGCTCGGTGGTAAAGAATCCGCATACCAATGCACGAGACATGGGTCCGATCCCTGGGTTGGAGAAGATCCCCTGAAGGAAGAAACGGCAGCACACTCCATTATACTTGCCTGGGAAATCCCACGCACAGAGAAGCCTGGCGTGGTGCAGTCTGCGGGGTCCCAAAAGAGCTGGACACGACTCGGTGACCTAAACGACAGCAATAAGTGTGCTGTGTTTGAGAGACAGTGTTTCAGTTGACATCTAATGAAGGCTCACCTTACTCTTGTACTTAATTCTAATAGGATCATGTTGTGATGTAGAATCTGAGTAACAGTCTAGAAGAGAAGTGGGTAAACATGTGAGCTTGAGCTCATCTTCTACTGTGAGGTCATTAACTTAATTAAATGCTACCCCTAACATAAAATGGTATGTTTCTTGAATACTGTACTTAATGTAAGTGAGCTGTTATTTGAATAGTATTTCTATAGTTAGCTTTGGACTATTTGCCTAACACAAAAGTGAAACATATCTTTTGGATTTATTGCACTACATAGTAAGAGTATTTGTACTAACTTCCAAATAATACACAATGGTGACCCCTTCTCCCAATTCCCTCCTGCATGTCCTTTTCTTTATACTAAAACTAGTATATCTTAATTTCCCTTATTGAAACCTTTCCTTTTTGTTTAGAGCGGGTACCAGTTTGTCTTCTGCTTCCTCTCTATCCCTCATGGGTCTGCATGAATGAACAGCAGAAGCAGAAAGAAAGGAAAATATGTTAAGGGGTGTGCAGGTATGAGAGAACTGGAAAAGATCCAGGGAGCAGACCGCTCAAAGCTAAAATTTACTCTGGCAGGGAGTACTTAACATACAATTCTTATCTGCAAAGCTATGAATGGAAAAGAGCTGGAGAGGTAATGAGAAGTGACAGATGCCGCCACACCCTAGATTGACTCAAGTCTCTACAGCCAGGACTACCATGCCCTTGGTCTTGAGAGAAGGAAGCCGGTTAAAGAAATGACAAGCTCGGAAGGCCAGAGAGCCAGAAGATGCTCAAGCCTGCTCTGTCCCTAGCAGTACGGGCCAACAGACGTCTTCCTGTAGAGATCACTCTGCGTGAAGCCAGGGCTGGAAGGAACGGACCCGCCTTTTCACACCTGCCCATCCCCAGCCCTTGCCTTTGCCGGGGGCACTGGGACCAGCGCAAGCCTCAGCAGCTTTGGGGGAGTCGTGTGTATCCGCGAGCGCGTGTACGTGAGGAGGAGAGCAAAGACGTGATTACTTCAGAATTTATTTAAGGGCCGGTGGAAACCACTGCACCAGCTTCCAGGGGAAGCCCTTGTTTCAGAGGAAGAGGAGGTGGCGGCTGCCAAGGAGGAGGAAGGGGTGGAGGTGGGGGGAGACAGACGGAGGAGGAGGAGCGGCAGCAGCAACAGCGCAGGCAAGTAAGACGATGCTATAGCATCCGCACTGGCGCCCAGCAGGTGGGGTCTCCCGGCCAGCCGATGCCAGCAAAGCGGCTGGGAGGCGAAGCTGGGTGTGGGGGTTCTGACTGCTTGCTCTTCTGGAGAAGCAGCAGCTCTTTAAAGTGAAATAAGACACTCTTAGCTTGGAGATAGGCAGGGGGCCAGGAGGGGATCTGCCCTGTGTCTCGCATCCCTGCGGACTCCGTCCCTTTAGCTTTCCGACTCCTGGAGGTAGCCATAAACTCCAGAGGGGCTCCGGGTCGGGGGGCTGGTTGGAGCAATTCCCCCTCAGATTCTCCTCACACCTCGTCCGAAAGCTCACGTTTGGGGGTGACACCCTCCAGGTGGCCCGGTCGCGGAGTAGCGCCGCTTGGTTAAGTTTCGACAAGTCAAACCCAGTCTCCACTTGCCGACTCCCCGCCCCGGGTCTCCAGCTGCACGCGAGGAGCTGCGGCTGCTCCTGCAAACGGGTCGCTGCTGCTTTAAGAGCCGCCTCCCCCTCTCCTGCCTTTGACAATGGTCTGAACCGAGCTCTGCTTCCCAAAGCAAAATTTGTAATATGCCATTTTTCCGATGGACGCTTCTCCTTTTGGCTGCTGACGGAGCCGCGGGAAGATGCCGAGCTGCTGCCACGCCAGCCAGCCGGGGCACGTTCCGGGAGAACGCCGGGGCACCCGAGTGTCTAAGCCGCTTTTCTCCTCCCGTTGCTAGGGAAATGGTCCAGGAGTGCCGGGTGTGAGGCTCCCCTCTCGTCAAGCCTGAGACTGCGGTTGTCATTGCTCAACTGAAGAAGCGGGACCCGAAATTACAGACATTAGGTACAGAAACTGTGTTTGAGTTACAAGGTTTCCCATCTGCTTTATTTTTTCACCCCTTCCCCCTCCCCAGCCCCGGCCCCACCCCGCCCCCAGGGAAGATGAGATGCAAATTTCCTCCTTGTCAATTACTGTTCCTTACCTTTTGCTTTCCACCCCCACACCCTCTCCCTTCTCCTATTTCCTCTACCTTGACTGTCTCCTGTTGGGCAGGATGGACAATTTTGGTGTGGAAATGATGAAGTCAACTTCTTCAGGGTGGTGGGGGGGGGTGTGGCTGAGAGAGAACTGTCCAGCCAGCCTTATGGGGGTGTGCTGGCTCTTTGGCCAGCTGTAAATGCACTAGGAAAAATAAAGTGCAAAATGCTGGCATTAAAAATATAATAATATTTCCTGAGGACAGGGGACTTCAAAGAGTTAAGTAGGAGGAGGAATATTCATGTAGTGTAATCAGACAATGGATAGGATTTCTTTCACCAAATTATTCCTTGTGGATTAACTGAGGTGGAGACAGGTAGGTTCTAAAGACTAAATCTTTGCAGAAGAAACTGCCTACAGAGAATAATTAGATTTTTGTCTCCAGTAGGATCTAAATCCTAATTATCTCTTTGAATAAAGTGATTCATTGACGGGGAAAAAAAAGCTTTTGTAGCACTGTCATATCTGGATACATACTGTTTGAATAGCATATATTGCTGCGAAACACTCTGGATCTTGAAATCCCGTGGGTAATGACTCCAGTGGGCATTCAAAAGTTTTATTTTGAAATCAGAGATTTAGAAGACAGTCAAGGTTATGTGCTAAGAATAAGGGAGTTGGTTTTCCTGGTATAAAATTCTTCAAGCTAAATTTCAGCACTGAGATAATTAAAACAGTTTTTTTTTTTTTTAACAAAAAAATAAACAATGTCTCTAACTAGCCCTTGAAACCTTCAGTAATTAAATGACCAGGGCATCAACATCTAGAAGAGTATAACATAATTCATGTATCAGTTGATTTTGGGGAGGGGATGATGAAAAGGCAAATATCAAAGCAAATTGTTAGTATGCTTTCTCTAGTTTTTTAGGAATTATGTCATACAATGAAGTTTTTAATATTGAAAATGATTCTAAAAGTTAAAAGTGGCAATATGAGGATAAAATAGAAGATAAGTTGAATGACCATACTATGCAAGTTACACTGAATACAGATTTTTAATTGCTTTTAACACCTAAAATGTGTACTTAATAAGTTATAGTATATTTCAAAGAATATACAACTATTTTGTAATTTATATTAGACGTAACATCAGTTTTATTGCAAGAAACTAAGCTAACTCATGAAAGTTGCCTTGTTTTTTGTAGACAAATGTTTTCCTTCTAATTTTGATGAGAAGACTTTAGCTTTACTCATTCAGGTTGACTGTGAGCGGGGAAAAGCATGTACTATGTATTCATCATCTTATTTTCTAAGTAACTTTTGCATAGTTTGATTTTTTTTAATTGGATTTCAAAAGTTTAGAACACCCACTGGAATTAAACCTTTAGGCAGAGAAGCTGAATGAATCATAAAGGTAAAATGTTCTTTTTGCAAAGGTGAATGTTGGCCATTTTATAATAGGAATGAATACTTGAATCTGCAATAGTTCTTTATAATTTTACTATGTGTTTTCAGTCAGGCATCCTATTGGAACTATGGGCTTGCTTTTTAAAATGCCTACATTATCATTCCTACTTTACAGAAAAGAAAACTGAAGTTTGGAGACATGAAACGAACTGCCCTGGCTCCTATGCCTTGGGAATTGAACTGAATCAAGTTCTTTTGAGTGTAAATTTAATGGACTTTCTAAATCCCTTAGCTGCTTCTCGTCATAGCATCTTTCAGCTAAGTCAAAGACCAACTCTTATACTGGTCAAAGGGCCTAAAGTTCGTGAATGTCTAATGTCTCCTGAGGACAGCGGCTGCCGCAACTGGAGTAGCGTATTCAGAAGAAAGCTGCAGCCGAGCTAACTGCTGCAGTTAAGCTTTCCCTCATAATTTCAAGTTATTATGAGCGCCTTGGAGTAGAGGTGGGCTCAGGGCTTTCCTTCAGGAAGGACACACTTAGAACACAACTGTGGGAGCGTCTCACCAACCTTAAACTGAAACCCTAGAAGCGTTTTGGCACTGAATGTCACTGTGCTACCATTTCCTCGCCCAGCAGTTTGTTTTAACCTGAAATGTCAGAAAGAAACACACTGGCTCTTGATAATGATTTCTCAGGATGACACAGCTGTTCAGTGCTGTGGATTTTATGCATAGCATGTGAACCGATTGCTTTAAAAATGTACTGGAGCTTTTTGTTTGTTTGTTTCCCAATTTCTTTTTAATTAATGTAAAGAAATTTGTAACAGAAAAGAGTCTCATTTTCCCCACCTTTGTGATATTGTTTGAATGAACTTCAGGTTGAGAAAAATAAAGAATAATTTATTTGCAACCATTAACTGGTTAACAGTATTAGCAAAAGCATGAGTGTGATTGAGTGTGTACATGTGTGTTCTTAAATATTCATACATCCTATCTGAATCACTGATTTTAGTTTAGGGTGAAAAAGAAATTGAACAAGTCAAATTCTTGCCTTCAGGGAGCCCAGTATTTTGAATGATGAGCAGAAATTCGAAAAATTACTTTGAACTGTTCTAAAATTTACCCCTGCCTTAATTCTTCTGTATAGGCTGTCAGTCACAGAATACTTCATCTTTTTAAAAGTTTCTCCTAGTTTTCAGTGGGCCTTGACCAAATAATTCACAGATAATTGAATTTCTCTATTCAATAACTCAATTTATATGAAGAATCACATAAAAAGTAATTAACTATTGAACTGTTAAATCTTGACATTTTATTAGAAAATATTACCAGAAATATTTTCCCCAAGGACAGGATTATGTAGGCAGAAAAATAAATTGACCTTGTATTATAAAACCAAAGAATGCTCCAGGATCAACAGCCAAACCAGCCTTTCTCCACATCAGACTTTTGCAAAACCAAGCCCTCTAATTAATAGCTTCTGGCTTCAGTACAACTGAAACTGAGATGGATTTGATGTCTTCTTAAACATAAGAAAGAAAAGAAAAGAGTAAATGAGATAATTTCTGATTTTTAAAATGCTATACAACAGGTCAATGTTACATCTTAATGTCTGTGTTTTCTATTTTAAATAAATTAATTTAAAATAGTCTGAAGAGTTCATTTATTTTATGACTAGCTGCTTCTGACTAGCAGTTAGGATGTAAACTTTCTACATTAGCTAATGTAATTTATGGCATCTGTTTTGTGGAATATTTGAAAGAGTGTTAGTTTGTGTTGTTTGAATGGAAAGCAGACAAAGTAATTTGCAGGAAACAAAAGAATAAGTATAATTAGTAGTATAATAACCTAAACAAATTTATGCATTTCAGCCTATATCCTAAAGCATGTGTCTAATTCAGTCAGCATCACTTATCTACTCTGTGTAGACTACTGTAGGAATTCAGGAAGAGAGCTTGTAATAATAAAATGGGAGTTGTAAAGTCAAGAAGCTTTAAAATAGTTGTAAGAAAAAATTTGATAAAATTAAAAAGTAAAAGCTGATTTTTACATAAATGAAGACTCAGTTATTTTCAAATCTTCTAAATGAAAGAATGAACATTAATTCATTCATTTATTTAGGTAACACAGACATCATTTGCTTCCTGCCTGTTAAATGTCAGCCACTATGCTTGCTTTTAACAATGTAATAACAAATAAGGGTAAGATGGAAGTATTAGCTATAAGTGATTTGTAAATCTGAATGGGAAGAAAGGTGATCAGTTAATAAGTGTTGCAACATCTTATTATAAATTGAATGAGGTGGGGTAAATCAAAAAAAAAACAAAAACTTTGAGAAGAAAATGAAATCAAGCTGTGTTTTTGTAGGTAGGAGATATGTAAACTGTCATGCAAAGAGAAATCATGTTAGTTTGAGGAAGTCAGTGAATCATATTTCACTGAAGTCAGACTTTTACTAAGGTAGGATTTGGGGCAGTGGGGACAGGAGAAAGGCTGATGAGCTGCAAAGAATTGGGTGAGCTGAGGGTCAAGTGGGTTTATTGGAAATCATTTTTTACTAAGATTTCTATCCCCTTTAATTTCTTTAAGCAATGATGTGTGAAGTGATGCCCACGATTAATGAGGACACCCCAATGAGCCAAAGGGGTTCCCAAAGCAGTGGCTCGGACTCAGACTCCCATTTTGAGCAGCTGATGGTGAATATGCTGGATGAAAGGGATCGTCTTCTAGACACCCTTCGGGAAACCCAAGAAAGCCTCTCACTTGCCCAGCAAAGACTGCAAGATGTCATCTATGACAGAGATTCACTCCAGAGACAGCTCAATTCAGCCCTGCCACAGGTATGCCTCCTGGGAGCTTCTGTCCTTCCTACTGTAGTTGAAAATGTGATAAGATATAATAAGCTTTGCTTTATTTCCATTCTGATAATTATTTTTTCCCTTAGTAGATATGATATGCAAATTTAAGAGAAAAATTTAAGAATAATTAGTTCACGTGCAACTTTGCCTCTAACAAAATAGTGGCACTTTGGTGGTGGGAGATTTGAAGCATGAGTCCCTATCTGGTGTTTCTCTTGAAAACTTTACCTGTTTTTTGGTGGAGGTATAAAATCACCTGTTGATCAGCTTTTAATTACCAGAGTGTGAGAATAGATAGTTTTCTCTTTCTTGCTTTTTAAACACTATTATGATATTTGGGCTTCCCTGGTAGCTCAGCTGGTAAAAAATAATCCACCTGCAATGCAGGAGACTCCGGTTTGATTCCTGAGTTGGGAAAATTCCCAGAGAAGGGATAAGCTATCCACTCCAGTATTCTTGGGCTTCCCTGGTGGCTCTGACTGTGGGAGACCTGGGTTGACCCCTGATTGGGAAGATTCCCCTGGAGGAAGGCATGGCAACCCACTCCAGTCTGGAGAATCCTGGAGAATCCCCATGGACAGAAGAGCCTGGGGCTACAGTCCATGGGGTTCAAAGAGTTGGACACAAGTGAGCGACTTAGCACACATGACATTTGGAAAAACATATTTTACATTTTCAGTTTTGTGGTCTGTCTTTGGAAATGATAGTGCTTGGAAGTCTGTTGTCCAATAGTTTTTATTTGTCTTTCTTTAGAAAAGGTTGATACTGCTTAAAATTATTGAATTTATTGATGTATTACCCTACATTCAAAAAAAGCATTTCAACCAGTTTCTTTAAAAAAGAAAAGTATTTGGGAGATAGGAGAATAGGCAAAAGTTCAGCTTTATTCTCACAAACTTAAAATTGTTGCATTTTAACAATTTTATTTATAAGTAAATATAAAATAATTATTTTATATGCTATATAATAGCATGTTATATGCATTATGTATATAATGACTATATTACTATATGTAGTAATATTATGAAAATCACTTATTTTTAATATATTATTGTCATATACTTATTTTATAGAAAAAAGATATTTTAAGGATTTTCAGCTAATTTATATAAAAATTTAATAATGAGTCAGTTCTCTTATTTAAGAATAGCATATTTTAGGTATGAGAAGTGTCATAGAATATGAATTAAGTTTTTAATAATCACCCCTCAATAAATGATATTTTTCTTTTAAAAACAAGTTTTATTGGCCCTTTACTTAAAAGACAGTACAACAAATGCTGAAGAGTTGATCTTTCTCCATAAATTTATGTCTTGTAGATAATATCTTTTCATAAATACTGAAAATTACATAATCAATGTTGATAAAATTCTAAAGCAGCCATACCATAAATGTGTAGTATGATGTTGAGATATTTATGACTTTCAGAATAAAAAGGATCACCTAGATTGCTCTGTCACATTCCGATTAGGTGATTCCATACTTCGTGTCCCAGTTCTTTTCATTTTCAGTCTGTTTTGTGTTGAAGTGCAATAATATTTCCAATAACTCCAATCTGTTGACATACACTAATTTGTTTACACAGCATGTAGTGTATTGGTTCATTTCAAAGGAAAACTGTCATACCTTCAGCAAGAATTATATTTTTCAAACCAGACATTTCAGTGTTCACAACTGTTCTTCATACAGTCATTTCTAGAATGATTATCATCATGCTTACTCACCTCTAAAATTATCTGAGTTGGTTAATGCTATTGTTAAAATGTGGTCTTATAACCAGTCACACTATTCATTACCTTCTGTGATGAGCATAGAATAATAGGGCAATCATTTTGCTTTCTGGATGGTGTTTCATTAAGAATCCTAGAATTGTGTTATATTATTATTTGGGGAGCAAGTTCAACGTACTTTTATTATGTATTAGAATGCAAAAAAGTGACATTTATAATCGAGTTGCAAAAATGCCGTGTGTTAACCACACTCTTAGAAGTTGACTCTTTGGTCGAAAGTGTAGGACTATATAGGTACCCCTCCTAAGGTTATCTTTTTATATTTTATTTAAGCTTGATGCTATCAATTTGTGATCCTAACACTATCAAGATGATTCTAAGAATAATTTGGGTCTTATATTTTTTTCTCTATAATGGTGACATGATAGAGAATGGGTGAATCTTTTATAAAGATGTTGTAAAAATAAAGTATTAATGCTAGAACAAGATATTTGGGAGGGAAAGGAGAAAAATTTTCAGGCCAGAATACTGGAGTGGGTAGCCATTCCCTTCTCCAAGTTATCTTCCCAATCCAGGGATTGAACCCAGGTCTCTCAAATCGCAGGTGGATTCTTTACTGTCTGAGCCACACCTAAATTTAAAATTTTTGACTTTTAATTATACTGGTATATAATCTCTTATCCAAACCCCTTGTGTTTTAAAATTCAGAATTTTCCTAATTTATGTTATGTATGTATTGTACAACTTAAACTATGATCTCCTCTAGCCAGATTCTAGGAAACACTATATAATTATACATTTCATATTTCTGAAGAAATATGAAGAATTTCTACTGTGTGAAAAATACTAAGACTATAAATGGCCTCATACTTACAAATAAATGTCAGTTTTCAGAGTGTCTGAGTTTTGGAATTATAGATTAGGCATTAGGAGCCTATACATTTACATGGGAATAGTTCTAGTCTCTTTTATAAACACTTTGACACAGTTTTCAATATTTATTTATATTTTACTATTAGAAATATTTAATACCTTTAGCATTCCACAGGTCATTAAGATAGTGATGGTCCTGTCATTTGTTAAAGGAAATATTTAACAACCTAATCTGCAACTTCAGGGATTTAAGTTTTCTGCAAGTAACAGAGGAATTTAAAATTCTTCAGTTGGCATCCTTAAACCTTTTAAAATATTTTGTAAGCAATGTACCTGAACTGTTTGGTCGTACTACATTTGACATTCACATTTGACATTCACTACAAATGACTCCCACAAATGTGAGTTTTTCAGTTCAGTTCAGTCACTCAGTCAGTTGCTCAATCATGTCCGACTCTTTCCGACCCCATGGACCGCCGCACACAGGGTGTCCCTGACCATCACCAACTCCCGGAGCTTACTCAAACTCATGTCCATTGAGTCAGTGATGCCATCCAACCATCTCTTCCTCTGTCATCCTATTCTCCTCTTGCCCTCAATCTTTCCCAGCATCAGGGTCTTTTCCAATGAGTCAGCTCTTCACATCAGGTGGCCAAAGTATTGGAGTTTCAGCTTCAACATCAGTCCTTCCAATGAACACCCAGGACTGATCTCCTTTAGGATGGACTGGTTGGATCTCCTTGCAGTCCAAGGGACTCTCAAGAGTCTTCTCCAACACCACAGTTCAAAATTCACAGTTCAATTCTTTTGTGTCAGCTTTATTCACCATCCAACTCTCACATCCATACATGATTACTGGAAGAACCATAGCTTTGACTAGACGGACCTTTGTTGGCAAAGTAATGTCTCTGCTTTTAAATATGCTATCTAAGTTGGTCATAACTTTTCTTTGCGTCTTTTAATTTCATGGCTGCAGTCACCATCTGCAGTGATTTTGGAGCCCCAGAAATAAAGTCTCTCACTGTTTCCATTGTTTCCTCATCTATTTGCCACGAAGTGATAAGACCAGATGTCATGATCTTAGTTTTCTGAATGTTGAGTTTTAAGCAAACTTTTTCACTCTCCTCTTTCATTTTCATTAAGAGGCTCTTTAGTTCTTCTTCACTTTTCTGCCACAAGGGTGGTGTCATCCACATATCTGAAGTTATTGGTATTTCTTCTGGAAGTCTTGATTCCAGCTTGTGCTTCATCCAGTCAAGCATTTCTCATCATGTAATCTCCATATAAGTTAAATAATTAGGGGGACAATAAACAGCCTTGACGTACTCCTTTCCCAATTAGAACCAGTCTGCTGTTCCATGTCCAGTTCTAACTGTTGCTTCCTGACCTGCATACAGGTTTCTCAGGAGTCAGGTCAGGTGGTCTCGTATTCCCAACTCTTGAAGAATTTTCCAGTTTGTGGTGATCCACACAGTCAAAGGCTTTGGCATAGTTAACAAAGCAGAAGTAGATGCTTTTCTGGAGCTTCTCTTTTTGATGATCCAACAGATTTTGGCAATTTGATTTCTGGTTCCTCTGCTTCTTCTAAAACCAGCTTGAACATCTGAAAGTTCATGGTTCACATACTGTTGAAGCCTGGCTTGGAGAATTTTGAGCATTACCTTGCTAGTGTGTGAGATGAGTGCAATTGTGTGGTAGCTTGAGCAATCTTTGGCATTGCCTTTCTTTGGGACTGGAATGAAAACTGATCTTTTCCAGTCCTGTGGCCACTGCTGAGTTTTCCAAATTTTCTGGCATATTGAGTGGAGCACTTTCACAGCTTCATCTTTTAGGATTTGGAATATCTCAGCTGGAATTCCATCACATCCACTAGCTTTGTTCGTAGTGATGTTTCCTAAGGCCCACTTGACTTCACATTCCAGGATGTCTGGCTCTAGGTGAATGATCACACCATCGTGAATATCTGGGTCATGAAGATCTTTTTTGTATAGTTCTTCTGTGTATTCTTGCCACCTCTTCCTAATATCTTCTCCTTCTGCTAGGTCCATACCATTTCTGTCCTTTATTGAGCCCATGATTGCATGAAATGTTCCCCTGGTATTGTGAGTTTTTAAGCAGAAATAAAGTATGTAAAATAAAAACTACAATAACATAAAAGTGAAACTTGTTTTAGCAAACATGGGATAGAATTCAAACTGAGTCAGATTTATGACATATTACATTTTCAATCACGTATACAATATGTTTTAGTTGTTGATGATTTCATGCATTGTGTTAGTCATTTTCTCTCCTATCATTTTTTAGGAACAAATGCAGTGGTGATTTTTACAATCCTAACAATGAAAATATTTTATAATCACATTGTTTATTTTTTCATTATGTAATTAAAGATAACCGTGTTTAATAAGAACTGATAATTCCACATCATTCCACATTTTAGGCCTGATGTTTCTAGGCAATACACTGATGTCTAATGCACAGATCCATTTTAATGAGCCATAGAATCTGAGATTCAAGATGCCCAAACTCAGTTATCATCTGCCTCTCACTCAACCAAAGCTTCTCTAACTCTTCACCCAGACACTTAATAGTCCTCATTGCTGATTGCCCACGAATAGCCCAAGAATACCGGAGTGGGTAGCCTATCCCTTCTCCAGTGGATCTTCCCAACCCAGGAATCAAACCAGGGTCTCCTGCATTGCAGGCAGTATCTTTACCCACTGAGGTGTCAGGGAAGCGCTTTTTCAGCATCTTATTTAGGATATATTGAGGGTGTTCTCTGCATTACTGAATGATTACATATGTTTGTAAAGGGTATAGAAAAAAGCATACTTTTTTTCCCAGAGAACTTAGGACATAGGTATAACATTAATAGATCTAAATTAATATAGTACCAGAAGATCACAGAGGTACTAAAAGTATTTGTACCACAACACTGATATGTAATAAACTATATAAAGTTTCATGTGGAAGATGATATTAGAGATATTTTTAAGAGAAGGTCTGTAAGGACTAGAGAATATTTTGTATTGGACAGGACAGTTATGCAGGGATGATCCTGCTGAAGGGTATGTGGAAACTGAAATTCAGCCTGTGCTCTGCTCCAGGCTAGGCTAGGTGTTCCTAATTCCCATAAAGGAACCAGCCAAGCTGGCAGTATCCCTGGTTAAAAAGAGGAGAGTAAATAGGAATTAAATAAGTAGAATGACTGAGAGATTTGTTGTTGAAGGGCTGTAGGGTAGGAATGCATCTTTTGTATAGGATTCTATCCTGTTCATATGTGTGGTGAAAGCTAAGGACAGACATTTGTATACAGGGTAATCAGTAGACGTTTGAGTGAACTAGTGACATTATAAGGCAATAATGAAGGAATATTGTTCTGCCACTTTGATTCAGGATAGGTTATATAATACTTGTGTATCAGTTATCTATGGCTAAAATAATGCTGTGTAACAAACAACATAAAACCTCATTATCCTGCAACATAATGGGTTTGAGGAATTCAGCTGACCTTTACTGGGTTTCCCAGGTGGTTCTAATGGTAAAGAATCTGCTTGCCAATGCAGAAGATGTAAGAGACATGGGTTTAACTCCTAGGTTGGGAAGATCCCTTGGAGGAGGAAATGGCACCCTACTTCAATATTTTTGCCAGGAGAATCATATCTACAGAGAAGCCTCGTGGGCTATAGCCCATGGAGTTGCAAAGAGTTGGATAAGACTGAGTGCCTGAACCTGACCTTGACTTGGATTGGTTAATCGTGGCTGGGCTTACTAGGCCACTGGTTGGCTGAAAGTGGACTCAGTTAACTGTATGTTCACTGGCTATTGTTTGACCTAGGATGGCCTTAGCTGGACCAACTTGGGCCCCTCAACTCTAAGTTTGTATCTGATCCTTCAATAAGATAGTCTTTTCATGTTTTCATGGTGATGGCAAAAGAGTATAAGGGCAAAGCAAAAAAAGGCAAATACTTTTAAAGCTTCTGCTTGGGTGTTTTTTTTTTTTGTAATACTCCTTGGCCAAGCCAAGAGACAGAGTGGAAAGCAGTATTACATGGCAAAATTACAAGGATGGATGAAACAGTTACCATCAGTGTAACTAATCTACCACAAATAGATGTTAAAAGAGTCATTTGGGTCATTATTATGTTAGAAGAGCTTATTGTGATAATGTAATCATTCTGATGAGGTGTGGGAATTTGAAATAGGACTGTGAACCTTGAAACTAAGAAAGACATCAATGTAGAGAATATTGAGGTGAGAGAATGGACATAGCCAGAAAATGAACTAAATGGCTGTGACTTTGGACCTAAGTTAGAAGCTCTGAATTTGAATTGGAGTTCTTTCGCTTATTAGCTGAGCTGTCAAGGGTAAGTGACTGACTTCTCTGAAACTTAATCTTTTTAATTGGAAGGAGAGGATGATATCTACTGTATGAGTGGTTAAAAGGAGGTGCGTCTATGTGCTCCAGAAACCTTAAACATTATTAAATGTCAGCTGGTATTTTTCATAAATTGCGATGTGCCAGTATCTACTCTGGGCTTCCCTCATAGCTTAGTCGGTAAAGAGTCTGCCTGCAATGCAGGAGACCCGGGTTCAGTTCCTGGGTCAGGAAGATCCCCTGGAGAAGGAAATGGCAACCCACTCCAGTATTCTTGCCTGGAGAATCCCATGGACATTGGAGCCTGGCAGGATGCAGTCCATGGGGTCTCAAGAGTTTGACATGATGTAGCAACTAAACCACCACCACCAGTATCTACTCTGATGAGAAATTAAGTTAAAAGAGGCTACTTGTGGAGAAGAGGGAAACATTTATACTTTAACATTTTAAAAAGCAAAATATTTAAGTGAAATTTAGAGGGAGTTATAGAAGTCACTCATTCCAGAGACACTGTACCAGGTATATTTTTGGCTCGCTACTTACTAGCTTAATAACCTTGGTCAAAGTAATTAGTTTAAATAATGACAGAATCTGCCTCCTAAGGTCATTATGAGACATAAATGAACTGGAACATGTCAAATGATCAGTTCCGTACCTCACAGATAGTACATGCTCAATAAACGTTAAGTGCAACTGTTGATGTTATTATTACCATAGATATTACCATCATTATGCTTAGCCAATCTTAATGGCACAGTTTTCCTGGGTAATAATGAATACGAGAACAAATTGAACACGCTAAAAATCCTACTCTCCACAATCACTATCGAATTTTGTAAGTTTTTGATTGATCTTATTTAAAAAAATCTAAACTGCACTTTCTTAATTTGTCTTCCCAATTTCTTCACTTCCTCAATGGCCAGTCTCACGTCTCTTGATTAAGTCAAACAACAGCCTAAGTTTGTGCTAAGAAGACCACGTCTGGATTGAGAGCTCCTTCCTTTTCAGAGAAACCTAGTGCTACCACACCACATACAGAAGGGTTTTATCCCTCACTCCTGTCAAAAATAAAGATGCCATAGCTTTTGCTATCTCCCATTATAGTTATTCTGTTCTTAAATGTGTTTCTCTTTCTTCCAGTTATTTTTCCCCCAGCCAAATGAAATGGTATTTACCTCCAGCCTTTATTTCCTGTTATTTATAGCCTTTTATTTGTCTTTATTTATAACTCTTTGTGTGACTGTGCTGTGTGGCATGCAGGTTCTTAGTTCCCTGACCATGGACTGAACCCATGCCCGCTGTAGTTGAAAGGTGACGTCCTAACCACTGGGATTCCCTGGTGGCTCAGACAGTAAAGCGTCTGCCCACAATGCAGGAGACCTGGGTTTTACCCCTGGGCTGGGAATATCCCCTGGAGAAGGAAATGGCAACCCACTCCAGTACTCTTGCCTAGAAAATTCAATGGATGGAGAAGCCTGGTGGGCTACAGTCCATGGGGTCGCAAAGAGTCGGACACGACTGAGCGACTTCACTCCACTAACCATTGGACAGCCAGGCAAGTCCCTCTCTTTTCTTTTTTAATTCTTATAATCAGGCTTCTATCATCATCATTCTCCTAAAAACACACTCCTGTATGCCACTGATGTGTGCACATTTTGCAAATCTAGTGATCCTCTTTTATTCTTCATGTTCATGGCCTCTTAGTGCTAAAATATGCTATTAATTATCTCTTCTGGAAATTCTCATGTCCTTAATTCTTCAAAACCATTCCCTTCATAGGCTACAAGGTGTGTTGTTCTTTAGTACACACTCTTTTCCTACATATTCTCCTATACTTATTTATATCCATACTCATCTTTACTTACCTATGTTCTTCAACCTTAAGTGCCACCCTTCTTGTTTAATACTTCCCTCCAAATCCTTGATCCCCTCCTTTTTATCTCCTCCTTTGACTTTTTTTTTTGGTCTCCTGTATCTTCAATTTCTCCCTCTCCTTCTCAACTGGCTTTTTGGTAACATATTCAAATCTATTCCTTGAAAGTACAGTGATGGTAAGTACAATAACAACAAAAGAGTTCCTTAACACAGTGTCTCCATTTAGCTACCAATCTCTTTATTCCTTTATTTCCCAACCTGGTTACTTTCACTGTCTCAATACCTTCATCTTCTATTCACTTTTTGAGCAACTGCAGATGGGCTTTTCTCCTAAAACCTTACTAAAAATTATGTTACCAGTTACCAACTGATGAATGCAGAAGGTTTGTTTTATTAAAATTCACTGCAAAATTTGACACTGTGATTAACTCCCTTCTCAGAAAATACCTCCTCAAATAAATGAACAACAACAAAAAAACCCATTTCACTCTTAACTTTCATGATACCACAATTGTCTTTATTCCTAAATCTTTCAAATTTTTTTCTCCTAATACTTTTTTCTGTGAGCAGTTCCTCACTTAGCCACTTTTAAAATGCTAAGTAATAAATAGATGTCTGACTAATATCTAACACTTCTGAACTCTCCACCCATGCCAGGTAATGTTTCATTGAAGCATCCATATATTAAAGTGGGAGACTGTCTTTCTGTTTGAGGTGAGGCTAAATAAGTGAGGTGCAAGACTTTATTTGCAGGAGGTGCTAAGATATAGTCCAACTAATTAGTCCAATATTAGCTAAAACTCCATTTTAAGACTACAAAAGTTGGTAAAGCTAGAAGAGAGACAAAACTGTTTCACATAGCAGCTGCTCTGCTGTGTATAATCTACCACACCATGTATGAAGCATGGGGCGATTCTTATTCAACTTAGTCAAGTGAGAAGGGCTTCATGGGCAATGTTCAGAGAGCTTGACATGCTTCCTCCAGAAGCTGAAGAATATAGAGGCTGAAGCCTAAAAGCCACAGGTGTGGCCAGAGATGCACCTGTCTCTGTAGCAGGTTGAAGAGGCACCTGTCAGATAAATGGCAACTCCTCCAATATCAACAGAAAGGTTAATTTTTTTGAAGAGCAAGAAGTTTCCTTGAAAGGGGATATTACTTAGGGCAATTTCTGTGTAAACCCACAAAGTAGAATGTTAAAACCCCAAGTTTCTAAATGGTGAGCAATGAGTGACAAATTGGGAGACTGACTTCAGAGAGCAAGTCAATGAAAACCAAAGAAGAATCTACAGAGGGGTTTTTTGAGGAAGCCACGAATGCACCTTGGAAGAAGGATCATTGATTATCTATTTGCCATTCAGAAAGCCCCATCATGGATGACATGTAGGTCAGCCCATACCACTGTGATCTTTCTCCCCCGTTTCCTCTTCATGGTTCTGATGCTTTGAAGGGTAAGAAACTGCTGCTATGAGTAGGAGACGTCAAGAGTAAAGAGAGACCATGCCCTCCTCCTTCAATGGAGACCTGCTTCAAGGCTTGAAACAAGCCTCAACTATGTGTGTGGGTGGGTGGGGAGGATGCAGGCGCAGGGGGTGGGAAGGACAGAGCACATCTTTAGGTTGAACTAGGAGCTCAGAACCAGTGCATTATTGAACTAGCACTATGGAATTGTGAGACTTCACAGTTACAGTCTCACAATTGAGGCTATGTGAGTCTCAACTAGCCCTATGAAACTGTAAGACTACACTGAACTAGCCCAATGAAATTGTGAAGACTGTATAATTTCAGAACAAAAGGAAAGATAGTTTATTTTCTAAGCATGAGGAAAAAATCTTAAGACTTTTGGCTGAAATTTCATTTGGGGCTAATTTCTTTACCTGAAGGAATCAGAAGAGATATAATAACATTAATTTCTGAATCAATCCTTAAATCATTCCAATGAGGGTGTTATCATTCCCATTATACAGATGATAAAACTGAAGCACAGACGGGTTAAGTAACCTGTTCAACCAGGGTTCTATTCATGGCTTACTTTTGTTTTACTCTAAGTCATCTTTATTTCATTATATTCATAAAGAAGTATTTAACTTCTCTAGAGACCTTTAGGGCTTCCCTTGTAGCTCAGTCAGTAAATACTCTGCCTGTAAGGCAGGAGACCTGGGTTTGATTCCTGGGTTGGGCAGATACCCTGGAGAAGGAAATGGCAACCCACTCCAGTATTCTTGCCTGGAGAATTCCATGGACAGAAACCTTTCAGAGACATGGGCCACAGAAAACACTCATCAGAAATACTCCTAAGTTCTAATGAGGAGGTAAGTAAGTAAGTAAGTAAAGTCACTCAGTCATGTTTGACTATTTGCGACCCCATGTAGTAGTCTACCAGGCTCCTCTGGCCATAGGATTTTCCAGGCAAGAGTATTGGAGTGGGTTGCCATTAAGGAAATGTGAAATGATTATTAGAGCTGGTATAACTATACTGAATTTAAGTATTCAAGGACCCCAAATCTTCATATCTATGTTACCATGAGTTTGCTTTTTTATGTACTGAGCATACTTTATAGCCCATTAGGTCCATCTGATGAGTAGGACAGTATTAGGCTTTATGGAAAAGTATTTAATTAGAAATTACAATACCTGGATTTTAGTTTCAATTTTGCCAAACCCAGTGACAACAGAAAACCACTGAACTTCTGAGGCTTCTGTTTGCTTACATATAAATGAAGGAATTCTAGTACTGTTTAATATGTTATATAAGTTTGTCAATTTCAAATGATTATGAAGGGTATGCACCTCAGCTTTACTAATTTATTCACAGCCACTTAATACACAATTATTGTTGATTCAACAATATTTTAGGGCCTGCTCTGAGGCAGGTTCTGTGTTTACAGTATGATGTGGCTTATATGTACTTTTTTGAAAAGACTTTAGCCAACTATGGTTTCTAGGCATTTGTTACAGAAATAAGAATATACTGTCTATAATCCACTGAATATTATATTTACTTGTAAATTCATTGAAACTATCATTTCTAGTTATTTTATTGTCTTTTATTATTCTCAACTGTGATGAATTGTCCATGTTTCTATAATAGGCTAGTTCCCTCTTTTGTGTTCTAGATCTCCTCCCCTCTTGCTATTCTAGGACAAAACATTTTCCATCTTTTTTCCTACATCAACAATAATGTGTCCATCTCTAATGAATTATAACCAACAGCATTAACTATTCCTATATTTCTCCCATTTATCTATTAACAACTCTGCCATACTGAGCTGGCACCACATCTATCTTTCCCTTTGCAGGAAAAGTTAATTCTCTTTCCAATACTTGTTCTAATTTCTCTCTCCTTATTTCTCTCGAAGCTACACCACTCAGGTGTTCCCCCCATCAACTTCATCTAAACTACTCTTGGAAATATTATTTATAACTTCCATATTGCTAAATATAGTGATAAATTTTCAGTCTCCATTTTTTTTTTATCATTAGACACTTTTCTTGTACTTTATTCATTTGGCTCTAGCCCACTTGCCTGGTTTTCCTTCTACCCTCCTTGGTTATCCCCCAGTCTTTGTTGTTAGTTGCTTCTCATCCCCCTGACTCATTAATACTTGATTACTCCCTGGGCTCAATACCTGTACCTGATTTCTCTTTCTATCTCTATTGACACCATTGATTATTTCCTCCATCTCTTGGTTTTAAATAACATCTAAATATTGATAACACTGGAATTTACATTTCTAATTCAGACATTTCCTCCAACCTTCAGGCTCATATTGTCAAAATGTAGAAATTTAAAATGTCTAAAACTGAGTTTGTGATCTTCAATTAGTCTTATACATCTCAGTTAATAACAATGCTAATCGTGTGTGTGTGTGTGTGTGTGTGTGTGTGTGCGTGCACGCGCACGTGCTTAGTCACTCAGTTGTGTTCGATTTTTTGCAACCCCATGGACTATAGCCCATCAGGCCCCTCTGTTCTTTGAGATTTTCCAGGCCATAATACTGGAGTGGGTTGTCATTTCCCTCCAAGGGATCTTCCTGACCCAGGGATCAAACCCAGTCTGCTGCATTGCAGGCAAGTTCTTAATCTTATGTGGGCTTAGGCCAAAATACTGGTGTCTTGCCTCTTTCACATTTGTATTCAGTTCAGCAGTTAAACCTTTCGGTTTTAGTTTCAAAGTATACGTAGAACGGAACCACTATAATCACCTCTACAACTGCATCTTAAGAGTCACTGTCTTTTCCAAGTAGACTAGGATTTTTGTAACTGGTCTCCTTGCTTGTATCCCTGTACTTTATCAGTTTATTGCAAAAAGAACAGCAAGAGAGACCCTGATTCTGATAAAAGGTAGGTCAGATTTTGTTTCACATCTGTTCGAGTCTCTGAAATGCTTTTCCATCTCAATATAAAAGCCCAGGTCTTTAAACTGGTTCAAAGGTCTAATATCTGCCCCCCTCCTCTTTATTTGTCTGATATATTCTCCTGCTAATATCTAGCTCACTGGACTTTACTCCTACCATCCTGATGTTCTTTCTTTTCAACATGTCTGGCATTCAACTGCCTTAGGGACTTTGCCGTGACTCTTCCCAAAGCCTGGGAAAGTTGCCTCTCCATAAAAACATGCTCTCTCAACTCATTCTGGGTTTTACTCAGATATCACATTCTCAGTGAGACCATGCCTGATCACTGTATTTAACATTATAATCTCTCTTTCTGCTAACTTGTGTCTGACTCTTTGTGACCCTATGGACCACAGCTTGCCAGGCTCCTCTATCCATGGAATTCTCTAGGCAAGAATACTAGAATGGGTTGTAATGCTCTCCTCCAGGGCATCTTCCCAACCCAGGGTTCAAAGCTGCGGGTCTCTTATGTCTTCTGCATTAGCAGATAAGTTCTTTACCACCAGCACCACCTGGGAATAGCCCCTCCCTAATACTCTCAGTCCTTCTTCTCTAGTTTTACTCCATAGCAGTTACAAGCATCCATCATAGTGCATATTTTATTTCTTTGTCTTCTTTATTATCTCATTCTCCCTCACTATATTCTATTCTATGAAGCCAGGAGATTATTTTTTAATGGTTCACAGCTGTGTTTTCTGCCTACAGCAGTATCTGGCATTTAGTTGTTCAAAAATACTAAATAATAAAATTAACACAAAAATCAGTTCTTTGCTTTTTGAACACATTCTCTATATTCTGTGCTTATTTGGCAAGTCATATAGTCATAAACATGTTAGACAGCATATATTAAGTATCTTCATAAAACAGAAGAACAAATATAATTTATAAAGCCTTATGGCTAGAGTGTTTATAACACTAAAATCATAGTATATATGAGGCTGGTGTTAATACTATACCTCAAAACCCCTTCCATAATGAAGTGAGTTTTATATGAAGACTGGTGGTGGCATTTTGAGTATTTTACAAGTCATAGCATGGAAGATCAGAATGTAAACAACTTTCTTTGAAAATATAAATAAATTCTTTTGACTTCAAATTTCTTTTTGGATTTTTATGCTCTTTTACTAAGGAGTTTCGCTCCTAAATCAAGTCAGCTTTCATAAAAGAAATGGTAAAAGAGTTGTGTGATGTTATAAAACTACTACCACTGTTTGGTATCTGTTCCTGACTTTCATTATGAGAATACAGTAATGAAAGTAGAATTGGGTTGGTTTTTTTTTTTTGAAGCAGTTTATTGTTTTGCTTGTTCTCATTCTCTCAAAAAAATATTAACAGAAAAAAGCCATTAGTATTCTCAAGATGAATTTCTAACCTGAATTTTCCACTAAATCTTATAGTCTACTTTGCTATACTTGATATTAGCATCCATGTGATTCATTTGTTTTTTGTTAATCTTTGAAGAGAAAAATCTAGATTCAGTAACAAAGATATTGAAATTCACACGATTTACTTTCCCTGGATATTTCTCTTCAGAGCCTTATGGCTCCAAGCTAGGTAGCAACCACAAAAATGCTGTAGTTTGGCAAAAGAGTTTAGACTATAGTGAAATTCTTCTAAAACATAACTATCACACCCTGGGTAATTTTAGCATACATCTTTGTGTTGATCTCTGCAATTTAATTTACAAAGCAGTAGCTCTGTTAGCTTATTCTGCATAGTCCTTAGTAAGCCCTTAATAATATTTGTCCAACCATTTAACAGTCATAAAGATTATGTTATTTAATCTTACTGAAGATTAGTAGGTCAAAGGCAAATAGGACTCAAATTTTAAATACTTATTGTATTCTAATCCAAGTTTTATTTGTGATTCTAGTGATTTCTTTTCACATAAAAGTCTACTAATTTTCCCAAAACATGACAGAATTTATTAAATGAGATTCTGTTCAGTTCAGTCGCTCAGTCATGTCCGCATCTTTGCGACCCAATGAACCATGGCATGCCAGGCCTCCCTGTCCATCACCAACTCAAAGAGTTTACCCAAACTCAAGTCCATTGAGTCGGTGATGCCATCCAACCATCTCATCTTCTGTTGTCCCCTTCTCTTTCTGCCCTCAGTCTTTCCCAATATCAGGGTCTTTTCCAATGAGTCAGCTCTTTGCATCAGGTGGCCAAAGTATTGAAGATGTAGGTTCAACATCAGTCCTTCCAAAGAACACCCAGGACTGATCACCTTTAGGGTGGACTGACTGAATCTCATTGCAGTCCAAGGGGCTCGCAAGAGTCTTCTCCAACACCACAATTCAAAAGCATCAATTCTTCGGCACTCAGCATTCTTTATAGCTCAACTCTCACACCCAAATATGACTACTGGAAAAACCATAGCCTTGACTAGATGGACCTTTGTTGACAGAGTAATGTCTCTGCTTTTTAATATGCTGTCTAGGTTGGTCACAACTTTCTTCCAAAGAGTAAGCATGTTTTAATTTCATGGCTACAGTTACCATCTGCAGTGATTTTGGAGCCAAAAAATTAAAGTCATTCACTGCTTCCCGTTTCCCCATCTATTTGCCATGAAGTGACAGATTGTATGCCATGATCTTAGTTTTCTGAAAGTTGAACTTTAAGCCAACTTTTTCACTCTCCTCTTTCACTTTCATCCAGAGGCTCTTTAGTTCTTCTTCACTTTCTGCCATAAGGGTGGTGTCATCTGCATATCTGACGTTAGTGATATTTCTCCCAGCAATCTTGATTCCAGCTGTGCTTATTCCAGCCCAGCATTCCTCATGGTGCATTCTGCACATAAGTTAAATAAACAGGGTGACAATATACAGCGTTGATGTACTCCTTTTCCTGTTGAGAACCAGTCTGTTGTTCCATGTCCAGTTCTAACTGTTGCTTCCTGACCTGCATATACGTTTCTCAAGAAGCAGGTCAGGTGGTCTAGTATTCCCGTGTCTTTCAGAATTTTCTACAGTTTGTTTTGATCCACACAGCCAAAGACTTTGGTGTAGTCAGTAAAGCAGAAGTAGATGTTTTTCTGGACCTCTCTTGCTTTTTCAATGATCTAGCGGATGTTGGCAATTTGATCTTTGGTTCCTCTGCCTTTTCAAAAACCAGCTTGAACATCTGGAAGTTCATGGTTCATGTATTGCTGAAGCCTGGCTTGGAGAATTTTGAGCATTACTTTACTAGCGTGTGAGATGAGTGCAATTGTGCAGTAGTTTGAGCATTCTTTGACATTGACTCTTTGGGATTGGAATGAAAACTGACCTTTTCCAGTCTTGTGGCCACTGTTGAGTAATCCAAATTTGCTGACATATTGAGTGCAGCACTTTCACAGCATCATCTTTCATGATTTGAAATAGCTCAACTGGAATTCCATCACCTCCACTAGCTTTGTTCGTAGTGATGCTTCCTAAGGCCCTCTTGACTTCACATTCCAGGATGTCTGGTTCTAGGTGAGTGATCACACCATCGTGATTATCTGAGTTATGAAGATCTTTTTTGTAAAGTTCTCTGTATTCTTGCCACCTCTTCTTAATATCTTCTGCTTCTGTTAGGTCCCTACCATTTCTGTCCTTTACTGAGCCCATCATTGCATGAAATGTTCCCTTGGTATCTCTCATTTTCTTGAAGAGATCTCTAGTCTTTCCCATTCTACTGTTTTCCTCTATTTCTTTGCATTGATCACTGAGAAAGGCTTTCTCCTTGCTATTCTTTGGAACTCTGCATTTAAATGGGTATATCTTTCCTTTTCTCCTTTGCTTTTCGTGTCTCTTCTTTTCACAGCTATTTGTAAGGCCTCCTCAGACAGCCATTTTGCTTTTTTTGCATTTCTTTTTCTTGGTGATGGTCTTGATCCCTGTCTCCTGTACAGTGTCATGAACCTCCATAGGTCATCCATAGGTCATCAGGCACTCTATCAGATCTAGTCCCTTAAATCTATTTCTCACTTCCACTGTATAATCATAAGGGGTTTGATTTAGGTTATACCTGAATGGTCTAGTGGTTTTCTCCACTTTCTTGTATTTAAATCTGAATTTGGCAATAAGGAGTTCATGATCTGTGCCACAGTCAGCCTCCTGGTCTTGTTTTTGCTTACTCTATGGAGCTTCTCCATCTTTGGCTGCAAAGAATATTATCAGTCTGGTTTTGATGTTGACCATCTGTTGATATCCATGTGTAGAGTCTTCTCTTCTTTTTGGGGGAGAGGGTGTTTGCTATTACTAATGTGTTCTCTTGGCAGAACTCTATTATCCTTCGCCCTGATCCATTCTGTACCCCAAGGCCAAATTTGCCTGTTACTCCAGGTGTTTCTTGAGATTCTGAATAATAGGTAATTTCTTTCTTGGTCCATGAATTAGGATAGATTTCTCCCAAAATTAAATTTTAAAATAATTTTTGCCTCCCGTAAACTGAGATTCCTTATCCTGGAACTTGGAATGTGTACTATGGGAACAAAGTATTTTGCTCATCTCTCTTGGCTCTTATATCCTCCTCCCTCCCCTCCCAGGAGGTGCTGAAGAGATTTCTTACACCTTTCAAAAGCAGGTATAAGAACTGACAGTTATTCCTAGAGTATTTTGGCAGAAGACTTCTGCTTCGAAGTGTCCCTTTGCCTGTAAGCCCATGTTAATTTTGATGTTAGAGGAAACTGTTCAAGAATTGGTGTGATTAGAATTTTACACTACAGTGTTCTACAATAAGCTAATTTTTCTGGATTATTTTTACCTATGGTTCTTTCTTTTTATGCCCACTTTTAGAGTAAGCTGCTTTAAGGCATACATTTGGCTCAATTTTTTTTGTATTCTTGTTAGAGTTTAGAAAACTCACTCATGTTTGGTTACTTAGAGTATGTTTTTATTGGTTACTTAGAGTATGTTTTTAATTGAATAAGTTAAAAAAATACTGGTTACTAATTTGAAAGTTTTCATTATCGAGTTCTTATGTAATGATCAGTTAATTCCAAATAAATAAAAGATGATGTTATAAAAGTACTACATTCAGTATGCCAGCAAATTTGGAAAACAGCAGTGCCCACAGGACTGGAAAAGGTCAGTTTTCATTCCAATCTCAAAGGAAGACGATGCCAAAGAAGGTCCACAATTGCACTCATCTCACTCAGCTAGCAAAGTAATGCTCAAAATTCTCCAAGCTGGGCTTCAATAGTACATGAACCAAGAACTTCAAGATGTTCAAGCTGGGTTTCAAAGAGACAGAGGAATGAGAGATCAAATTGCCAACATCAACTAGATCGTAGTAAAAGCAAGAGAGTCCCAGAAAAATATCTGCTTCATTGACTATTACTGTGTGGATCACAACAAACTCTGGAAAATTCTGAAAGAGATGGGAATACCAGATTACCTGACCTGCCTTCTGAGAAATCTCTTTGTAGGTCAAGAAGCAACAATTAGAACTTGACATGGAACAACAGACTGGTTCCAGATTGGGAAAGGAGTACATCAAGGCTGTATATTGTAACCCTGCTTATTTAACTTATATGCAGAGTACATTATGAGTAATGCCAGGCTGAATGAAGCACAAGCTGGAATCAAGATTGCTGGGAGAAATATCAATAACCTCAGATACACAGATGATACCACCCTTATGGCAGAAAACAAAGATGATCTAAAGAGCCTCTTGATGAAAATGGAAGAAGAGAATGAAAAACCTGGTTTAAAGCTCAACATTCAAAAAACTAAGATCATGACATCTGGTCCCATCACTTCAATGGCATATAGATGGGGAAGCAATGGAAATAGTGAGAGATTTTATATTTTCTTGAGTTCCAAAATCACTGCAGATGGTGACTGCATCCATTAAATTAAAAGACACTTGCTTCTTGGAAGAAAAGCTATGACCAACGTAGACAGCATATTAAAAAGCAGAGATATTACTTTGCTGACAAAGGTCCATATAATCAAAGCTATGGTTTTTCCAGTAGTCATGTACAGATGTTAGAGTTGGACCATAAATAAAGCTGAGTACTGAAGAATTAATGCTTTTGACCCGTAGTGTTGGAGAAGATTCTTGAGAATCCCTTGGACTGCAAGGAGATCAAACCAGCCAATCCTAAAGGAAATCAATTTGGAGTACTCATTGGAAGGACTGATGTGGAAGGGGAACTTCCAGTACTATGGCCACCTGCTGGGAAGGGCTGACTCATTAGAAAAGACCCTGATGCTGGGAAGGATTGAAGGTGAGAAGAGAAGGGGATGGCAGACAATGCGATGGTTGGATGGCATCATCAACTTGATGGGCATGAGTTTGAGCAAGCTCCAGAGTTTGGAGGACAGGAAGAGTTGATAGACAGGAAGGTCTGGCATGCTGCAATCCATGAGGTTGCAAAGAGTTGGACAAGACTGAGGGACTGAACTGAATTGACCAGCAGGACTATTGTTATTTTTATATATGGGAAATATTATTTGATAATTCTTATTAAAAGTGTCATTTAAACATTGTATTGCCTGATACATTGTCATCAGAATATGGTCTTATGAACTATACAGTATATTCTGTACAAAATAGTCCATCACAGTTTACATTGCTAGAGGCAGAAAAATTTTACCTACTAATACCTTTTGCGTATTTGGTCTCTAAAATCATATTTTTCAGAACATTGTTAAGTAAATTTAATTTTTCTTATAAAAATTCAACTTCACTTTACAATTCCAAGTTTAAAGTTCTATGCTGGTATAAAACACAAATTTTAATGACTCCCATATGATTATAGAGTTCCCATTTCTCTTCACAATTCTATAAGTTTTTGCATATGTTTTGAGGTTTTTATTAGCTGTATTAAGCTGTGTCCTTGTCCTCTTCATGGTCAATTTAATCTTATGTCATCATGAAGTTTCTTAAACAGGTATTTTCTCATAAATTCTGTTGTCTCTGATTTTAATAGTATTGTAGCAGGTTTCTTTTTGGTTAGCTTTTGCACTGTACACCTTTTTCTATCCTTTTACTTTCAATGTGTCTGCGTCTACACGTGTCACTCACAAATAGAAAATAGTTTCTGGATTTTATTTTTATGTAGTCTGTTAATTTTCCTTTTAAAATTATTTGGTCTTTTTATATTTACTGTGATTACCTGTATATTTGTATTTAATCTATCATCTTACTAAGGGCTTTTCGTTTTCTTTGTATTTTTTGCATTTCTGTTATTAACATCTCTTGTCTCCTTTTGAATTGATAACAATGCTCTTTTAATCATTCAATTTTCACCTTCTATTACTCTGGCAGTTTTACATTCTTTTGCCATTCTTCTAATAGTTAATGTATAGATTGCAGTGTCTATTTCAGTGTACCAAAATGTAATGTCAATGTATACTTTTCCTGCTTTATATTCCCATGTGTATGATATGAAGATAATATTTTGTAGTTGTTTATAGGCAATTTTTATTCCTTTATTGTTTTTATACATTTGCCATTTGTGTTACTAATCACTCTTTCTAGATCTTAGATCTTCCATTTGAGGTCATTTTTATTCTACTTGATGAGTGGTCCTTCCATATTTCCTGTAGTGTAGATCTAAAGATAACTTATTTCTCAGCTTAGGACTTTCTGAAAATGCCTTTATTTCACCTTTATTCTTGAAGGAAGGATGTTTTCACTGGCTATAGTATTTTAGATTAGCAGTATTTTTTTGATGACTCAACATATCATTTTATTCTGAACTTCATCGTTGCTATTGAGAAGGTAATCGCCAATTTAATTGTGGCCCCCTGAAGGATAAATGGGCTTCCCTGGTAGCTCAACTGGTAAATAATCTGCTTGCCATGCAGGAGACCCCAGTTTGATTCCTGTGTTGGGAAGATCCCTGGAGAAGGGATATGCTACTCATTCCAGGATTCTTGGGCTTCCCTGATGGCTCAGATGGTAAAGAATATGCCTGTAATGTGGGAGACCTGAGTTCAATCCCTGGGTTGGGAAGATCCCCTGGAGAAGGGAATTGCTACCCACTCCAGTATTCTGGCCTGACTTCTATAGACAGAGAAACCTAGTAGGCTACAGTCGAGGGGTCACAAAGAGTTGGACAAGACTTAGCGACTTTCACTAAGGATAAATAGTACTTTTTGTTTTTTGTTTTGGCTGCTTTAAAGAATTTTTAAAAGAAGTTTTAAAATGATAATCCTTACAATGAAATGTATTTATTTTTCCTGTATTGTGTTCATAAGGGATTACTGACATTGTAACTTAGTGCCTTTTATTATTTTGGGAAAATTCTTTTTTTTTTTTTTCCCTTTCATTCTTGAGTTCCACTTCCCATATGCTTATTCTTCTCATTTTGTATTCTATGCCTCATGTAGTCTTTCTGTATTGTCTATATCTTTGTCTATGATTTGTCAAAAATCTTATTTGTACCTACCTTTTGATTCAATAATTTTATCTGCTGTGTCTAATTTGTTGTTGAGTTCATTTATTTGGTTCTTTATTGTGTTTACTTTCCTTTTAATTCTACAATTTCCATTTGTTTTGTTTTTTAATTTTCGGTTTCCTATAAAAATTTACCATCTGTCTTTTATCACTTTGAGTGCTGGAAGCATAGTTATTTTGTCTTCAACATCTGTACCTCCTATTGTTAGTGTGTTTTTTCAGTATTCACTTTCAGTACTAGAAGCTATATATTTTGCTAAATTTATTCTCAATTATTTTATTTTGATTTTATTGTGGATAGAATTGTTTTCTTTTTCAAAACAGAATAGAATTGTATTTCTTTTCCTACCTTGTATCAAAAAAACCAGGGTAGGAACATAATCAGTGTTTGTATATTCATCTTTTATTCTGTAACCCTGCTGAACTAGTTTATTGGGTCTGATAGTTTTGGAGGTTTCTCATTGTCTTTTTTTTGCACATGACAAAAAAAAATCTGCTATTTTCTATTTTTTGTTATTGCTCATTCTTACTGTCTTGTCATTTGATGTGCATGGTTATTTTTGACTATGTGGCAGTCATTTATTTTAAAATTGTTAGTGGAAGTCATTTTAGTTCTAGGATTATATTATCTTCCTCTATAGGAAATATCAATTTATTTTGGCAAGATGCCTAGGAAACACAGCAATCCGTGATTACCCCCATTCAAATAATTTCTGGGTAGATCCTTCTAGAGTACAGCCCTTCAGAGTCTCAACTCCAAATGAGGAGGACTCACCAGAGCCTTTCTACCTTGCAAGAATTGACTCTAATTTCTGTCTCTCTAGCCTCATGAAGCTAGATGCCAAATGTGCTGATCCAGACCCTCTAAAATTAGGCAAAAAAGCAACTAAAAGTCTGAAACCTAACCTTCTCCTGATCCCATACTCTCTATTCTTTACTATCTTTTGTGTCATATGAGATTATAGATAAACCACATTTTTTTTTTTTAATGTGGAACATTGGTAGTTTTCCTTATCAACAAAGCTGTTTTTACTTGCAGTATGCCATTACTGGAAGCAGAAGTCTATGAGCTTTTATGAGCTCAAAAATGTAATTAATTGAAAGGACAGCTTAAAACAATTTTCTTAAAGTAAACATACCTGGTTCTGTGAAAAAAAAAGTAAGCAATTATCTTTCTTAATTCATTTTCTGATGTATTTCTAGTCTTGTTACATATTCCTGCTGGATTCTGGTTGTCAGTAACTATTCCAACAGTGCTGAAAAATAATCTCTTTTGCTCCAGCATTTCCTCCTTCAAATACATCTTCCTCACAGCTGCAAACTTATCTATTTAAAATTCAAATATGATTATGCTACTCCCTTTCTTAAAATTCTTTCATGTGCAAAAAAAAGACAATGAGAAACCTCCAAAACTATCAGACCCAATAAACTAGTTCAGCAGGGTTACAGAATAAAAGATGAGTATACAAACACTGATTATGTTCCTACCCTGGTTTTTTTGATATGAGGTAGGAAAAGAAATACAATTCTATTCTGTTTTGAAAAAGAAAAAAATTCTATCCACAATAAAATCAAAATAAAATAATTGAGAATAAATTTAGCAAAATATATAGCCTCTAGTACTGAAAGTGAATACTGAAAAAACACACTAACAATTACAAAATATTGCTAATAAAAATTAAAGAAGATTTAAACAGGGAGAGACATTCTATGTCCATATTTCAAAGACTCAAAATTAAGATAACACATACGCACACACTGATCTATATACTGAGCACATGTGTATGCTCAGTTGCTTCAGTCATGTCCAGCTCTGCAACCCTATGGACAATAGCCCTCCAGGCTCCTCAGTCCATGTAATTTTCCAGGAAAGAATACTGGAGTGGGTTGCCTGCCAACCCATGTCTCCTGCATTGCAGGTGGATTCTTTACTGCTGAGCCACCAGGGAAGCTTCATATTGAGCACAATTCCTATCAAAATGTCAGCAGATGTTCTGCAGGAAGGGAGAAAGTGATTCTAAAATTTATATGGAAAGGCAAAAAACCTCAAATAGCCAAATAATCTTGAAACATAATGACAAATTGAAAGACTTACTAATTTCACAACTTATTCTAAAAGTGCTATAATCAAGCTAGCTTAAGAATAAACATGTCCTTAAGATATAATAAGCACAGACATAAGGATAGAACATGGAAGAAGAGAGAATACAAAACAAATTCTTAGATTTATGGTCAACTGATTTTTAACAAATACTGAGACAGTTTAATGTGGAGAATACGGTCTTTTCAACAAATGATGCTGGGATAATGGATATTCACATAAAAGCATTATTTTAGACCTTTTCCTCATACCATACACAAAAATTAACTCAAATGGCCCAAAGACGTAAATGTTAGAGCAAAACAGTATACATTTTAGAAGAAAAATAGGAGAAAATTTTTGAGGCCTTGGATTAGACAAAGATTCATAGCACTAAAAACAATTCACAAAATACTGATATGTTGGACTTCAACAAAACTTTAAAATGCATATTTTAAAAAGGACCATAAAGGAAAATGAAAAGACAGAGACAACTAGGATAAAATATTCCCAAAATGTTTATCTGATCAAGGACTAGTATTCAGAATAAAAACTCTCACAATCAATAATGAGACATTTAAATTATTCCCAAATAGAAAGTGATATCAAAAATGTAGTCTAATAATAGTCTCTCACACATATTGCTACCTCAATAACAACAGTTTGGCACCAATTCATGCCTTAAGGCTTTGTGGAAGCTGTGTGATTCAGCTCTATGTGCCAAGAGACCTGAAAGGGGTCTCAGCCACTGTGCATCGCGTGACAGACACAGAGACCCTGCATCCAACGCAGGTCAGCCAGTGGGCCGTGAACTGCCTCTTGGCTGTGGGCTTCCCCGATGGCTCAGCAGTAAAGAATCTGCCTGCAATGTAGGAGATACAGAGATACCCTTTCGATCACTGGGTTGAAAAGATTCCCTGGAGGAGGAAATGACAGCCCACTCCAGTACTTTTTCTTGCCTGAAAAATCCCATGGACAGAGGAACCTACAGGCTAAAGTCCCAAGGATTGCAAGGAGTCAGACGTGACTGAGCGACTAAGCACCCATGCCTCTTGACTGTGGTATGCAAAGCATCAGAGAACACTGTCTTAGACACTCACCAATAATCAAGAGAGGCTTTGTGGAAATCCAGAATTCCAGTACACAGGTTGCAGCACCAACAAAATTGGTACTTTCACTATGGAAAAGAGTATGGAGGTTCCTCAAAACAGTAAAAATAGAACTATCATATAATCCAGCAACTGACTCATGTTTGTCATGAGATAGAAGGAAATCCAGTCATTTGTAAAAACACAGATGGACTTTGAGGGCATTATGCTAAGTGAAATGAGTCACATAGAGAAAGAAAAATACTAAATGATCTTACCTATATGAGGAATCTAAAAAAGTTGAAATTATAGGAAATAGATGATTATAGATTGTATTAATAGAATGATGGTTGCCAGAGATTGAGGGCAGTATGTGAAGAGAGTATAGGGAGATGTTGGTCACAGGGTACAAACTTCAAGTTATAAGATGAATAATTTCTCAGGATCTAGTGTATAGCATGGTGACTACAGTTAATAACACTGTATTATATTCCTGAACATTGCTTTCAGCACAAGGAAGAAATAGTAGTTATTTGAGGTGATGGAGGTGTTAACTACTCCTACTGTGGTAATCATTCTGTGATGTATAAGTGTATCAAATCATCATGTTGTACACTTTAAACTGACACAATGTTATATGCTAATTATATCTCAATAAATCTGGAAAAAATTAAGAGAGTGGAACATTAAAAAAGTGGGAAATTTGAATAGATGTTTCACTAATAATGATAACTGGATATCAACGAACACATATAAATATACTCAGTACCTTTAGTCATTCGGAATTCCAAATTTAAACCAAAATGGCATTACAGTTCACATCCAGAGAATCCTATAATCAAAAACAGAGCCAATACTAAGTGCTGATGATATTGTAGAAAACCTAGAACTTCCATAAATTGCTGATTGGCATCTAATATAATACAGCCACTATCAAAAACATTTTGGCAGTTTCCTATAAAGAAAAACATAAATTCAATTTAGAAATCTACCAAGAGAAATGAACTCGTATGTCCACGTATTACCTGATTACTTATGTTTGTAAAAGCATTATTCATAACAGCCAAAAGTGGAAGTGGCATAAATATCCCTCAACTGGAAAATGTATGGACGAAACACTGTATCCATGTAATGAAATGCTACTCAGAAATACCAACAGCAAACTTCTGATACTACAGTATAAATGAAACTAAAAAGCATCATGATAAGGGAAAGAAGCCAATCACAAAAGATTACAAACTGTATGATTCCATGTATATGAAATATCTAGAAGAGGCAAAGCTATAGGGATGGAGAGCACACGAATAGCTTCCTAGAGACAGAGGTTGGAAGAGGTGGTGGCTATGACCGGTGCATTCTCTTGGCAACACTCTGTTAGTCTTACAGAGTTTCATTCAGTACTCCAAAGTCAGGTGGGCCTTAGGAAGCGTCACTAAGAGCAAAGCTAGGGAGGTGATGGAATTCCAGTTGAGCTATTTCAAATCCTCAAAGATGATGCTGTGAAAGTGCTACAGTCAATATGCCAGCAAATTTGGAAAACTCAGCAGTGGCCACAGGACTGGAAAAGGTCACTTTTCATTCCAGTCCCCAAGAAAGGCAATGCCAAAGAATGTTCAAACTACCACACAATTGTACTCATTTCACACACTAGCAAAGTAATGCTCAAAATTCTTTAAGCCAGGCTTCAACATTATGTGAACTGTGAACTTTCAGATATTCAAGCTGGATTTAGAAAAGACAGAGGAACCAGAGATCAAATCGCCAACATTCACTGGATCATAGACAAAGCAGGAGAGTTCCAGAAAAACACCTACGGCTGCTTTGTTAACTATGCCAAAGCCTTTGACTGTGTGGATCACTACAAACTGTGGAAAATTCTGAGAGAGATGGGAATAATACACCACCTGACCTGCCTCCTGAGAAATCTGTATGCAGGTTAAGAAGCAACAGTTATAGAACTTGGCATGGAACAACAGACTGGTTCCAAATCAGGAAAGAAGTACATCAAGGCTGTATATTGTCACCTTGCTTATTTAACTTACATGCAGAGTGCATCATGAGAAACTCTGGGCTGGATGAAACACAAGCTGGAATCAAGATTGCCGGGAGAAATATCAATAACCTCAGATATGCAGATGACACCACCCTTATTGCAGAAAGTGAAGAAGAACTAAAGAGCCTCTTGATGAAAGTGAAAGAGGAGAGTGAAAAAGTTGGTTTAAAACTTAACATTCAGAAAACTAAGATCATGGCATACAGTCCCATTACTTCATGGCAAATAGATGGGGAAACAGTGGAAACTGACAGATTTTATTTTGGGGGACTCCAAATTTCCTGCAGATGGTGACTGCATCCATGAAATTAAAAAACACTTTCTCCTTGGAAGAAAAGTTATGACCAACCTAGACAGCATATTAAAAAGCAGAGACATTACTTGGCCAACAAAGGTCCATCTAGTCAAAGCTATGGTTTTTCCAGTAGTCATGTATGGATGTGAGAGCTGGACTATAAAGAAAGCTGAGCACTGAAGAATTGATGCTTTTGAACTGTGGTATTGGAGAAGACTCTTAAGAATTCACGAGGCTGCAAGGAGATCAAACCAGTCCACTCTAGGAGAAATCAGTCCTGAATATTTATTGGAAGGACTGATGTTGAAGCTGAAACTCCAATACTTTGGCCACCTGATGTGAAGAACTGACTCATTGGATAAGATCCTGATGCTGGGAAGGACAGAAGGTGGGAGGAGAAGGGGACGGCAAAGGATGAGATGGTTGGATGGCATCACCGACTCACTGGACATGAGTTTGAGTATACTCTGGCAGTTGGTGATGGACAGGGAGGCCTGGCGTGCTACAGTCCATGGGCATGCAAAGAGTCGGACATGACTGAGTGACTGAATTGAACAGAGGTAGGAAAATGAAGTGACTGCAAGTGAGCACTAGGGATCTTCTTGGGATAACGGGAATATTCTATAATTGTATTATGGTGATGAGTATATAACTATATCCATTAAAATCATGGCACTGTATACTTAAATCAGATTAATTTTGTCATATTTAAATTATTCCTCCATGAAGGTCCTAAAAAATATCTTGGTATGGCTCTCGGTCCTCAGAAACTTCATTGAAAATAAGAATCACAATGCTTGTTGCCAATGACATCTTTATCTCTGGATATTTCAATTTCATAGTTTTAATAATCACCTTAGATAACTCATATAATTAGATACTAATCTGGAAAACAAACTATTAATCTTCTTACTATACCTCAAAATCTGATCTCAAATCTGCCTTTCTTTCTCCTCATATTCTGTTGACTGCCTCATAACTTAAAACACAAGTCTAAATTTCTTACTCATGCTGTCTTGCTCAGTGTCATTTCATGTGCTTTCTTCTCCAAATGCAGTGTAATCTCTTGAGGATATAGAGATTTTCTCTTATATCTCCATATCTCCCCAAATTACTAACACAGTGCTAAGCCTTGATTTATATATGGTTAACAATTGTTGGATATTTGAAGAGGTTCGCCTGGGTTAGAGAGAAAAATCAAACTCTGACCACCACAAGCAGAGGGAGAGCTCCTGTAATTTTCATGACACGCTTCTCAGATTTGAGTATTATCAGTTCAGTTTAGTCCCTCAGTCGTGTCCAACTCAGCTACGCCATGGACTGCAGCATTCCAGGCCTCCCTGTCCATCACCAACTCTTGGAGCTTGCTCAAACTCATGTCCATCATGTTGGGGATGCCATCCATCCCTGAGTGCTATATGTAGCTTAAATCGAAAACAGTGGTAACATGAGACCATAGTTTTATCTAGGACAAGTACTGATCATTTCTAAGCTGGGAGACATGGTATTCCTACCCTTAATGATATTACATATTTTCAGAAGATACAGATTCCTAATCAAAACATTATAATAAAAGGTATATGTTATAGAGAGGCATGTGACTAGTAGTAATGGAGCACAAAGGGTAGATGTTTAGGTACTGGGGAGTTACGGGTACTTTCCTTTATAGAAATGAACAAGGTAAATGAAAAATATCTCTCCCTTCAAGGAATGCATAGTTTATTTAAGGTGACTGATGATTCAACCTATATTTATGATGATGTATGATAGATGTTTGACAATGATGGAAGTATGCAGATAATGAACAAGCGCAAAAATCTCAGAGTCATGGAATAGTGGGAGAGAAGCATGACAATCATGTATTATATTAGTTGACTCCTTGAAATGTTTTATTTTGTTCTCAAGGAGTCCAATATAAAATAAAAATTTTAAAAATAAAAAATAACATGACAGGGAGAAATAGAAAAGAAACATCTGAATTAAAATAATCCCATAAAAAGAAAAGAGTTCTGAAAGTAATCACTTTATTTCTATTTTATATATAGTAAGATAAAACCTCAAAAAAGTATGTTTTCTCTCTCATACTACAGGTAAGTAATAGAAGCAGGGTTTAAATACAGGTTTCCCTCATTGTTTTATCATTTTATTTATCCATTAAAAATTTTTATTTTTTATGTTAAGGACACAATATAAGATGTTAATTTTTTTAAGTGCACAATACAGGACTGTTCACTATAGGCACAATGTTGTAGAGCAAATCTCTAGAACTTATTCTTTCTTCATAACTGAAACTTTCTACAATTGTATCTTTAAAATGCAATCTCTCTGAAAGCACTTAAGATTTAAAGTCAAAGATAGTAGAGAGCCTGTAATGCAGGAGACCTGAGTTCAACCTCTGGGTTGAGAAGGTACCTGGAGGAGGGCATAGTGACTGGACCCCAGTATTTTTTGCCTGGAGAATCCCCATGGACAGAGGAACGTGGTGGGCTACGGTCCATGGGGTCACCCAGAGTTGGACAAGACTGAGCGACTAAGCATAACAGATAGTCACGAACAATATTAAACACTTGGTACTTACTAGTAGTTTTCTGGAAAAATTATTTAACTGGAAACTTTATTAAAGTAAAAAAATTCTTAATGCTGACATACTTTAGAATAATAATTTTATCTGTATCATCATCATAAATTTAACATAATCTATATAATCCTACTATATAGAGACCTCAAAGGGACTGCTAGCTTAATTTATAACATCTCTTCAGTAAGAGATTTGTCCAAAATACAAGATCAGCTATAACTATGAGAATTTTTTTCGGATGCTCTAAGCTGATTTTCAACACAGTTTGTGATACATGTTTGCTGCTTTTTCCATTCTGAGTCACATACTATCCTTGTTCAATTTAGGTCTGTTCTTGGAAATTGCTTTCTTGTGCATTGCTTTTTTTATGCTTTGTGGAAAATGTTCACATATCTACACCCGCAATTATTTAAAGTTCAACTTGAATAGATCTTTATCATCTCTCAAACTAGTTTCAAGGGCTTTCCTGGTGGTTCAGTGGTAAAGAATCCTCCTGCCAATGCAGATTATCAAATCAGGGTTTGATCCCTGATTTGTGAAGATGCCCTGGAGAAGGAAATGGTAACCTAGTATTATTGTCTGGAAAATCCATCAGAAAGAGGAGTCTGGCAGGCTGCAGTCTATGGCGTCACAGTCAGGCAAGACCTAGCAATGAAGCATAAGCATGAGCACAAGTTGAGACGCTTTTCTCAAAGTCAGAATCATACTGTGTGTAAATTTTTAAGCTGATTTTCTCATTGAACTATTATGAGCAATTTTCTTTCTTTTTTCTTTGATGTTTCCTTTTTTCTTGCTTTGGGTGTTGAACTGGGTTTCTTTGGTTTATTCTCTGCAATATATGACAAATATAAATTATTTGTAATCAAACTAGTGGATCCTGTTTTTCCTATCCGATATTTCTTTATTTAGCAAATTAGAGTAATTGTATCATTTTTGCACAACTTATAAAGTGGAAGAATTGAATATTTCTGTATTCTTGCTCTTCTCCTATACTGAACTTCTCTGTGTTAACATAAATTCATATTATTAGAAACTTTTATATAATACTTCAATGTATATTGTGTATTGGGTCACAGCCTTATTGTGGTGAAGAGGCTTCCATAACTCAATGAATCTATGAGCCATGCCATGCAGGGCACCCAAAATGCACAGGTCCTAGTGGAAAGGTCTGATAAATCCTGATCCACTGGAGAAGGAAATAACAACCTACTCTAGTATCTCTCCCTGGAGAACCTCATGGAGAGTAGGAAAAGGCACAAAGATAGGATGCCTGAATATGAGCCCTCCAGGTTGGAAGGTGTTCAGTATGCTACTGGGGAAGAGTAGAGGGTGATTACTAGTAGCTCCTGTAAGAATGAAGCAGGTGGGCAGAAATAATGCTCAGCTGTGGATTTATCTGGTGGTGAAAGTAAAATCCAGTTCTATAAAGAACAATATTGCAGAGCAACCGGGAATGTTAGGTCCATGAATCAAGGTAAACTGGATGCAGTTAAGCAGGAGACGGCAAGGGTGAACATCAGCATCTTAGGACTCAGTGATCCAAAGTGGACAGAGATGAGTAAATTTAATTCAAGTGACCATTATATCTACTACTGTGGGCAAGAATGTCTTAGAGGAAAGGGAATAACCCTCACAGTCAACAAGAGTCTGAAATGCAGTACTTGAGTGCAACCTCAGAACAGACAAAATGGTCTCGGTTTGTTTCCAAGGCAAACTGTTCAGTATTACGGTAATCCAAGTCTCTGCCCCAACCACTAATGCAAAAGAAGCTGAAGTTGCCCAGTTCTATGAAAACCAACGACACTTTCTAGAATTAATATCCAAAACAGATGTCCTTTTCATAATAGGGGACTGGAATGTAAACGTTGGAAGTGAAGAGATACCCAGAGTAACAGGAAAGTTTGGCATGGGAGTACAAAATGAAGCAGGGCAAAGACTGGCAGAGTTTTGTCAAGAAAACAAGCTGGTCATAGTGAATGCCTTTTCCAATAATCCAAGAGACTCCACACGAGGACATCACTAGATAGTCAATACCGAAATTAGACTGATTATGTTATTTGCAGTTGAAGATGGAGAAGTACTATACAATCAGTGAAAACAAGACCTGGAGTTGACTATGTGTCTCAGATCATGAGCTCCTTGTTGTGAAGTTCAGACTTCAATTGAATAAAGTAGGGAAAAATAATAGGTCATTCAGGTATGACTTAAATAAAATCCCTTATGATTATACAGTGCAGGTGATGAATAGATTCAAGGGACTGGATCTGGTAGACAGAGTGCCTCCTCCTATGCATGGAGGTTTTGTAAAACTGTACAGGAAGTAGTGACTAAAACCAAAGCAAAGAAAAAGGAACACAAGAAGGCAAAGTGGTTGTCTGAGGAGGCTTTGGAAATAGCTGAGGAAAGAAGAGTAGTGAAAGGCAAAGGAGAACGGGAAAGACATACCCAACTGAATGCAGAGTTCCAGAGAACAGCAAGGAGAGATAAAAAGGTCTTCTTAAATGGATAATGCAAAGAAATAGAAGAAATCAACAGAATGGGAATGACTCTTCAAGAGATCTCTGCAAGAAAACTGGAGATTCATCAAGGGAATATTTCATGCAAGGATGGGCATGATAAAGGACAGACATGGGAAAAACCTAACAGAAGCAGAAGAGATTAAGAAGAGGTGGCAAGAATACACAGAAGAACTATACAAAAAAAGGTCTTAATGACCTGGATAATCATGATGCTGTGGTCACATGTCTAGAGCCAGACATCCTGGAGTGGGAAGTCAAGTGGGCCTTAGGAAGCATTATTATGAACAAAGCTAGTGGAGCTAGTGGAAGTGATGGGATTTCAGCTGAGCTATTTCAAATTCTAAAAGATGATGCTGTGAAAGTGCTGCTTCAAAAAGTTGGAAAACACTTCAAAAAGTTGGAAAACTCAGCAATGGCCACAGGACAGGAAAAGGTTTGTTTTCATCCCGATTTCAAAAAAGGTCAATGCCAAAGAATGTTCCAACTACCATAAAATTTTGCTCATTTCACATGCTAGCAAAGTTATGCTCAAAATCCTTAAAGGTAGGCTACAGCAGTATGTGAACCAAGAACTTCTGGAATTCAAGCTGGGTTTCAAAGAGACAGAGGAACCAGTATTCATGGGAAATGGCCAATATTCATGGGACCACAGAGGAAGCAAGGGAATTTCAGAAAAACACTGTTTTCTGGTTCATTGACTATCCTAAAACCTTTGACTTTGTGGATCAGAACAAACTGTGGAAACTTCTTAAAGAGATGGGAGTACCAGAACAATTTATTGTCTTCTGAGAAACCTGTGTGTGGGTCAAGAAGCAAGAGTTAGAACTAGACACAGAACAATGGACTGACTAAAACTTGAGAAAGGAGTACATCAAGACTGTATACTGTCACCTTGCTTATTTAACTTATATTCAGAGTACATCATGTGAAATGCTGGGCTGGAAAAGCACAAGCTGGAATCAAGATTCCTGGGAGCAACAACAATAATATCAGATATGCAGATAGGAAAGGAAAGTGAAGTAGCTCAGTCGTGTCCAACTATTTGCAACCCCATGGACGGTAGCCTACCAGGTTCCTCGGTCCAAGGGATTTTCCAGGCAAGATTACTGCAGTGGGTTGCCATTTCCTTCTACAGGAGATCTTCCCCACCCAGGGATTGAACCTGGGTCTCCCACATTGTAGGTGGACATTTTACCATTTGAGCCACCAGGGAATCTCCATATATGCAGATGATAACAAGCTTATGGAAGAAAGTGAAGAGGAACTAACAAGCCTCTTGATGAGAGTGAAAGGAGAGAGGGAAAAAGCTGGCTTAAAACTCAAAGTTCAAAAAACTAAGATCATGGCATCTGGTCCCATTAGTTCACTTCAGTCCCTCGATCATGTATGATTCTATGCAACCCAATGGACTGCAGCACAGCAGACTTCCCTGTCCATCACCAGCTCCCAGAGTTTACTCAAATTCATGTCCCAGTGGTGACACCATCCAACCATCTCATACCCTGTCATCCTCTTCTCCTCCCTTCATTCTTTCCCAGCATCAAGGGTCTTTTCCAATCAGTCAGTTCTTGGCATCAAGTGGCCAAAGTATTAGAGTTTCAGCTTCAACATCAGTCTATCCAATGAATATTAAGAACTGATTTCCTTTCAGAGGGACTGTTCAATAGATGCTCAAGAGTCTTCTCCAACACCACAGTTCAAAAGTGTCAATTCTTTGGTGCTCAGCTATCTTTACAGTCCAACTCTCATATCCATACACGTCTACTGAAATAACCATAGCTTTGACTAGATGGACCTTTGTTGGCAAAGTAATGCCTCTGATTTTTAATATGCTGTCTAGGTTGGTCATAACTTTTCTTCCAGGGAGCAAGCATCTTTTAATTTCATGACGTCTTTCACCATCCTCAGTGATTTTGGAGCCCCCAAAAATAAAGTTTGTCACTGTTTCCCCATCTATTTACTGTGATGTGATGGGACCAGATGTTGTGATCTTAGTTTTCTGAATGTTGAGTTTTAAGGCAACTTTTTCACCATCCTCTTTCAATTTCATCAAGAGGCTCTTTAGCTCTTCTTCGCTTTTTGCCATAAGTGTGAAGTAATCTGACTCTCTGAGGATATTGATATTTCTCCCAGCTATCTTGAGTTCAGCTTGTGCTTCATCTAGCCCAGCATTTCTCATGATGTACTCTGCAAATAAGTTAAATAAGCAGGGTGACAATATACAACTGTGACGTACTCCGTTCTGATTTGGAACCAGTCTGTTGTTCCATGTCAAATATGAACTGTTGCTTCTTGATCTGCATACAGATTTCTCAGGAGGCAGGTCAGGTGGTCTGTTATCCACATCTCTTGAAGAATTTTCCATGTTTGTTTTAATCCACACGGTCAAAGGCTTTGGCATAATCAATAAAGGAGAAGTAGATTTTTGGGGGGGGAACTCTCGCTTTTTTGATACTCCAATAGATGTTTTCAATTTGATCTCTGGTTCCTCTGTCTTTTCTAAATCCAGCTTGAACATCTGGAAGTTCATGGTTCACATACTGATGACACCTGGCTGGGAGAATTTTGAGCACTACTTTGCTAGCGTGTGAGATGACTGCAATTGTGCAGTAGTTTGAGCATTCTTTGCCATTGCCTTTCTTTGGGACTGGAATGAAAACTGACCTTTTCCAGTCCTGTGGCCACAGCTGAGTTTTCCAAATTTGCTGATAGATTGAGTGCAGCACTTTCACAGCATCATCTTTCAGGATTTGAAATAGCTCAACTGGAATTCTATCACCTCCAATAGCTTTGTTCGTAGTGATGCTTCTTAAGGCCCACTTGACTTCATATTCCAGGATTCTGGCTCTAGGTGAGTGACCACATCATTGTGATTATTTGGGTCATGAAGATATTTTCTGTTTAGTTCTTCTGTGTATTCCTGCCATTTCTTACTAATATCTTCTGCTTCTGTTAGGTCCATAACATTTATGTCCTTTATTGAGCCCATCTTTGCATGAATGTTCCCTTGGTGTCTCTAATTTTCTTGATTCCAGCTTGTGCTTCATCCAGCCCAGTGTTTCTCAACTGCATATAAATTAAATAAGCAGGGTGACAATATACAACCTTGACGTACTCCTTTTCCTATTTGGAACCAGTCTGTTGTTCCATGTCCAGTTCTAACTGTTGCTTCCTGATCTGCATACAGATTTCTCAGGAGGTAGGTCGGGTGGTCTTGTATCCCCATCTCTTTCAGAATTTTCCAGAGTTTGTTGTGATCTACACAGTCAAAGGTTTTGGCATAGTCAATAAAGCAGAAATAGATGTTTTTTGGAACTCTCATGCTTTTTCCATGATCCAGAAGATGATGGCATTTTGATCTCTGGTTCCTCTGACTTTTCTAAATCCAGCTTGAACATCTGGAAGTTAACGGTTTGTGTATTGTTGTAGCCTGGCTGGGAGAATTTTGAGCATTACTTTAGTAGCATGTGAGATTACTGCAATTGTATGGTATTTTGACCATTCTTTGGCATTTTCCTTCTTAGGCATTGGAATGAAAACTGACCTTTTCCAGTCCTGTGGCCAAGTTTGCTGTCATATTGAGCACAGCACTTTCACACCATCATCTTTTAGGATATGAAATAGATCCACTGGAATTCTACCACATCCACTTGTATTGTTCATAGTGATGCTTTAAGGCCCACTTGACTTCACAGTCCAGCATGTTTGCCTCTAGGTGAGTGATCACACCATCATGACTATCTGGGTCGTGACTATCTGCTATTCTTTGGAATTCTGCATTTAATTGGATGTATCTTTCCTTTTCCCCTTTACCTTTTGCTTCTCTTCTTTTCACGGCTATTTTTAATGCCTTCTCAAACAATCATTTTGCATTTGTGCATTTCTTTTTCTTGGGGATGGTCTTGATCCCTGCCTCCTATACAGTGTCATGAACATCCATCCATAAATCATCAGGGACTCTATGAGATCTAATACATTGAATCTATTTGTCACTTCCTCTGCTTAATTGTAACGGATTTGATTTAGTTCATACCTGAATGGTCTAGTGGTTTTCCCTACTTTCTAAAATTTTAGTTTGAATTTGGCAATAAGGAGTTCATGATTGGAGACACAGTCAGCCCCCAGTCTTGTTTTTGCTGACTGTACAGAGCTTCTCCATCTTTGACTGCAAATAATATAATCAATCTGTATTCAGTATTGGCCATCTAGTGATGTCCATGTGTAGAGTCTTCTCTTGTGTTGTTGGAGGAGGGTGTTTGCTATGACCAGTGTGTTCTCTTTGCAAAACTCTATTAGCCTTTGCCCTGCTTCATTCTGTACTCCAAGGCCAAATTTGCCTGTTACTCCAGGTGTTTCCTGACTTCCTACTTTTGCATTCCAGCCCTCTATAGTGAAACATCTTTTTTGGGTGTTAGTTCTAAAAGATCTTGTAGGTCTTCACAGAACCATTCAACTTCAGCTTCTTCAGCATTACTGGTTGGGGCATAGGCTTGGATTACCATGATATTGAATGGTTTGCCTTGGAAATGAACAGAGATCATTCTGTCATTTTTGACATTGCATCTAAGTACTGCATTTCAGACTCTTTTGTTGACTCTGATGTCTACTCCATTTCTTATAAGGGATTCCTGCCCACAATAATAGATATGATGGTCATCTGAGTTAAATTCACCGATTCCAGTCCATCTTAGTCTGCTGATTCCTAGAATGTCGACATTCACTCTTGCCATCTTCTGTTTGACTACTTCTAATTTGCCTTGATTCATGGACCTAACATTCCAGGTTCCTATGTAATATTGCTCTTTACAGCATCGGACTTTACTGCCATCACCAGTGACATCCACAACTGGGTGTTGTTTTTGCTTTGGCTCCGTCTCTTCATTCTTTCTGGAGTTATTTCTCCACTGATCTCCAGTAGCATATTGGGCACTTACCGACCTGGGGAGTTCATCTTTCAGTGTCCTATCTTTTTGCCTTTTCATTATGTTCATGGGGTTCTCAAGGCTAGAATACTGAAGTGGTTTGTCATTCCCTTCTCAAGTGGACCAGGTTCTGTCAGAATTCTCCACCATGACCCATCCATCTTGGGTGGCCCCACAGGGCATGACTCATAGTTTCATTGAGGTAGACTAGGCTGTGGTCCATGTGATCAGATTGGTTAGTTTTCTGTGATTGTGGTTTTCATTCTACCTGCCCTCTGATGGAGAAGGATAAGAGGCTTATGGAAGCTTCCTAATGGGAGAAACTGACTGATGGGGAAACTGGGTCTTGTTCTGATGGCTGGGGCCATGCTTAGTAGATCTTTAATCCAATTTTCTGTTGATAGGTGGGGCTGTATCCCTCCCTGTTATTTGACCTGAGGCCAAACTGTGGTGGAGGTGATGAAGATAATGGTGACCTCCTTCAAAAGGTCCCATATATGCACTGCTGCATTCAGTGCCCCCAACCCTGCAGCACTTCATGGCAAATAGAAGGGGGGAAATGCGGAAGCAGTGACAGATTTTCTTTTCTCGGGCTCCAATGTCACTCTAGATGGTGACTGCAGCTATGAAATTAAAAGATGCTTGCTCCCTGGAAGGAAAGCTATGACCAATCTAGACAACATATTAAAAAGCAGAGAATCACTTTGCTGAAAAAGGTCTCTATCATCAGTTATGGATTTTCTGGTAGTCATGTATCTATTTGAGAGTTCTACCATTAAAAAGGCTGAGCGCTGAAGAACTTATGCTTTTGAATTGTGGTGCTGCAGAAGACTCTTGAGAGGCCCTTGGAGATTAAGGTAGTCAATCCTAAAGGAAATCAAGCCTGAATATTCATTGGTTGCTGATGCTAAATATCTGATACTCTGGCACCTGATGTGAAGAACCAACTTACTGGAAAACACCCTGATGCTGTGAGAGATTGAAGGTACAAGGAGAAGGGGTCATCAGAGGATGAGATGGTTAGATAGTATCACTAACTCAATGGCCATGAATCTGAGCAAACTCCAAGAGATAGTGGAGGAGAGAGGCATCTGGTGTGCTATAGCCCAATGGGTCGCAAAGAGGTAGACACAATTTAGGGACTGAAGAAGAACACATATTGTGCATAATTGCATTCAAGGCTTCAATTAAGTGTTTAGCAGCTAATTAAATGCCACTTATGTTTAATATGTTTGAATATTTGTATCATTCCTGAATACATCATTTATATATTTTTATAAATTTATCTTTGATTTCACTTCTTGGCCAGATGGAATGTAATCGTCAGTAAATTTTCTATGAAAGATATTTGAGTGGTAGTATATTTTCTCAATCCTTACATATTCAACAGTTTCTTTTGACTTTTTATACAGTAAAATTCCATATGTATTCATCATATCATGTTATGACACAGGTTTTAATAATTGATTTTCATTATTTATCATGTTTTCTGAAATTTTTTATAGCTGCTCTTCATGCACCCTTGGACCACCAACTCTTCAGAGTGGTGGCTAGAATCAGAAACAGAATGATAGCTATTGTTTAAGAACTTATGTTCCAGAGACAGTTCTAAGGACTTTACATACATAACACTCAATAGGAACCACTACCCTATGGACCAAAAGTACTATTATTATTCCTCTTTTACAGGTGAGGAAATTGGCATGGAGGTTTCATTCACCTTCTTCAGGTTGCAAAGGTAGTATAGGTCAGGGTTCCATGTCTAACAAAGTCTAATTTCTGAACTCTCACACTGACCATCAGTCTACATTGGTGTATTCATGTATGATATACAAATTTTGATAACTATTTCAAACTTGTCCCAAAGGAAAGTTTAAAAATAAAGCCCTTTTGCAAACCTGAAACACTGAGGTCTACAGACTCTAGACCATGATATACAAAAAAAAAGCATTGCCTATGAAATTTGAAGCTTAAATTTCTAGTTACGTCAATCTAGCCAAACTCTCTGTGCTGCAGATTTTTCACTTTTTAATAGTTACTAAGGTTCACATCCGAAACCAAGAAAGATCATCAAAAAGGACTGAGCCTCCAAATTCAAGTATTTCACATTGTCATGTGGAGAAATGCAAAGACACACTGGAAAGTTCCAGTTCCAGTCTTAGTTCTCCCAGACAGATCAGAGATAGCTTTCTTTTAACTGCTGAATTCAAAGAAGAAAAACAGAAAGGGGAATGAAAGAGAGGGCAGCAGCCAGCACCAGTCCACCGGATTAGCATCCAAAGCAAGACTTCTGAAGGCAAAAACTGAATTTAGCTGAGCTTTGTAGCAGTGATGTTATCAATGGAAATGGTGGTTTTTTCAGTCAGTTAGCAGGTCCAGGAGTTCTGGAGCTACAGAGATTGTTGACTCTTTTACTATCATTGAACTATACCCTTTGAGTGTATAACAATTTCACTGTGCTTTTTAAAAAATTTGCTTTAGTTAATGGTATCTATTTTTTATCTTAATTATTTATAATCCCAGGGAAAATAACAACTGTTTTACACTAGGAATTTCTCAGAAGCAAAGCCTGTATCTAATTAAACTTTGGTATGCCCAGAATTTTACATTATCCAGCATATTGTATTAATAATTTTCATGCAAATTTTTGGTGAAGCAGCGTGGACAAAAGGCAGTTTCTCAGAAAATGAATGGAATTAGAGATTTCAAGTATAAAGATACGCTTCAAGAAACTTTGCTATAAATAGGAAGGTACAAACAGGTGATAGGTAAAGTGGAATAAAAAAAAATAAATATTTTCTTTTCTTACAGATAGAATAAGAGGATTTTTTATACTGTTGGTATTGATGGAAATAACCTTCAAAAATTTGTGATGTATGAAGATGAGGGGCCTTCCTGGAGTTACATCTTTAAGAAAGTTGTGGAAATGGGAGAATATATAGCATTTTACATAGATGAATACACAGGTGTTTTTTTTCTGTTTTTTTTTGTTTTCTGTGATAGTAAATGAAAAGTCAAAGTATGTCAGTAGAGATGCTAGAGAGCCTGTGAAAGTTTCTCTGCTGGTTGCGTCAATATTCTTAGTCCAGGAGAGAGCAAGGCAATCAATTAAGACTGAATATGGGTGATAAGATGAGGATACAAGAATAGAGGTGAAATGCTTTTCTAAGAGAATGAAAGAAAAATGAATTTGAATGTAGAGTATGGTTGCTAAAAAAGCATTTAAAGATCCTCCTGAAGTCTGTTATAGGACCTATTGTTATTTTGCTGTTGTTCTCTTTGTTTATGCATTCTCCTTCCTTTTTTTCTTGATTAGAGTACTCAAAAGGATATCTTTTGTGGGTTTTTTTTTTCCCTCTTCACCTTACTGACTTTTATTTGGCTTGTGTGTTGTGCTTAGTCGCTCAGTAATATCCCTGTTTTTGGACCACATGGACTGAAGCTTGCCAGGCTCCTCAGTCCATGGGATTTCCCAGGCAAGAATAATTGGAGTGGGTTGCAACTTTCTTCTCCATACTTGGCTTATTAGCTGTATAATATTTATGTTTCCTTATTCATCAATTTATTTTTTATCATTTCAAATACTTTATTCTCATACCTGTAGCTTTATTATCTTGCTCTTTTTCTAAATTTACATGTTGGATGTTAAATTAACTTATTTTCAGTTTTTCTCATCATTATTTTGAATACTAAGAATTTTTTTCCCCTGAGAATTGGATGGTTTCTCATCAATAGACTCTATTTTTCTCATCATTATTTTGAGTACTAAGGATATTTTCCCCTGAGAATTGGATGGTTTCTCATCAATAGATTCTGATATGTAGTGTCTATATGTAGGAGAAGGAAATGGCAACCTACTCCAGTATTCTTGCCTGGAGAATCCTGTGAACAGTGGAGCCTGGAGGGCTGCTGTCCACAGGGTTGCACAGACTTGGACACAACTGAAGCGTCTTAGCATGCATGAATGCATTGGAGAAGGCAATGGCAACCCACTCCAGTATTCTTGCCTGGAGAATCCCAGGGACAGAGGAGCCTGGTGGGCTGCCATCTATGGGGTCGCACAGAGCTGGACATGTCTGAAACAACTTAGCAGCAGCAGCAGTGTCCAAAATATTAGTATTTTGCAGTTTTTAAAAATTAAATAGAATAAGTAGTTTTGAACTTTTCAGATGAAATAGTTTTGGCTACTTCATCTAGTTTTGTTACTATTTTTATTTTTAATATATTCTGATCAGAGATGTGGTCTCTACTAGCACCAGCTTTGAAATTATTGGTTTTTTAATATTCTTATATGGAAAAACTTGTGACCTTTCTAAAGCAATTTTGGGGAAAAAACTTTATGCTATAGTTTTCAAGGTAAAAATTAATGTATATATTATGCAGACCTATCTTTTTATGCAATTCTTCTAAATTGTTATTTGATTTTGGTACAGTTGACCGCACATGAATTGAAAAAAGGCTGAATTAATTATGTAGAAAAATTAATAACATTTTAACATTTTTAATAACTACAGAGCTTTCAAATTATCAGCCAGGTATATCAGCAAACTGTCATTGTGAAAAATAATAAGTACAACAATTGACAATCAATATTAACAATGTCAAACACAATCTTTTAAAAGAAGATACTGTACAAATCTTTAGTATTATTTTTTTTTATTAGTTTTGCCAAACAATGACATGATATCACCATGGGTTTACATATGTTCCCCCTCCAGAACCTCCCTCCCTCCTCCCTCCCCCCGGGAAATCTCGTTGCACCAGTCCCAAGCATCAATCCTGGGCCGGCTATTGCTTAGACATATGATAATTAACATGTTTCAATGCCATTCTCCCATATCATCCCACCCTTTCCCTCATCCACAGAGGCCACGAGTCTATTCTATACATCTGCATTCCTTTTGCTGTCTCGCATGTTGGGTTCTCGTTACCGTCTTTCTAAATTCCATATATATGTGTTAATATACTGTATTGTTGTTTTTGCTTTTGGCTTACTTCACTCTGGATAATGGGCTCCAGTTTCGTCCATCTGAGTAGAACTAATTCAAATGAATTTTTCCTTAATGCTGAGTAATATTCCATTGTGTATATGTACCACAGCTTTCTTATCCATTCGTCAGTTGATGGGCATCTAGGTTGATTCCATGTCCTGGCTATTGTAAATAAAGCAGCGATGAACATTGGGGTACACGTGTCTCTTTCAATTCTGGTTTCCTCGGTGTATATGCCCAGCAGTGGGATTGCCGGGTCATATGGCAGGTCTATTTGCAGTTTTTTAAGGAACCTCCACACTGTTTTCCATAGTGGCTGTACTAGTTTGCAATCCCACCAACAGTGTAAGAGAGTTCCCTTTTCTCTACATCCTCTCCAGCATTTATTACTTGTGGATTTTTGGATTGCAGCCATTCTCAGTGGTGTAAAGTGATATCTCATTATGGTTTTGATTTGCACTTCTCTGATAATGAGTGATGTTGAGCATCTTTTCATGTGTTTGTTAGCTATATATGACAAACCCACAGCAAACATTATCCTCAATGGTGAAAAACTGAAATCATTCCCCCTGAAGTCAGGAACAAGACAAGGGTGCCCACTCTCACCACTACTTTTCAACATAGTTTTGGAAGTCTTGGCCACAGCAATCAGAGCAGATAAAGAAATCAAAGGAATCCAGATTGGAAAAGAAGAAGTAAAACTCTCTCTTGACCATTTAAAGATTCTACTAGAAAATTACTAGAGCTAATCAGTGAATATAGCAAAGTTTCAGGATACAAAATCAACACACAGAAACCCCTGGCATTTCTATACACTAACAATGAAAAAACAGAAAAAGAAATTATGGAAACAATTCCATTCACCATCGAAACAAAAAGAATAAAATACTTAGGAGTATTTCTACCTAAAGAAACAAAAGACTTGTATATAGAAAACTATAAAACACTGATGAAAAAAATCAAAGAGGACACAAACAGATGGAGAAATGTGCCGTATTCGTGGATTGGAAGAATCAATATAGTGAAAATGAGTATACTACCCAAAGCAATCTATAGATTCAATGCAATTCCTATCAAGCTACCAGAGGTCTTTTTCAGAGAATTAGAACAAATAATTTCACAATTTGTATGGAAATACAAAAAACCTCGTATAGCCAAAGCAATCTTGAGAAAGAAGATTGGAACTGGAGGAATCAACCTACCTGACTTTAAGCTATACTACAAATCCACAGTCATTAAGACAGTATGGTACTGGCACAAAGACAGAAATATAGATCAATGGAACAAAATAGATAGCTCAGAGATAAATCCACGCATCTATGGACACCTTATCTTTGACAAAGGAGGCAAGAATATACAATGGAGAAAAGACAACCTCTTTAACAAGTGGTGCTGGGAAAACTGGATAGCCACTTGTAAAAGAATGAAACTAGAACACTTTCTAACACCATGCACAAAGATAAATTCAAAATGGATCAAAGATCTAAGCATAAGACCAGAAACTATAAAACTCCTAGAGGATAACATTGGGAAAACACTCTCTGACCTAAACCAAAGCAGGATCCTACATGACCCACCTCCCAGAATACTGGAAATAAAAGCACGAATAAACAAATGGGACCTAATTAAAATTAAAAGCTTCTGCACTGCAAAGGAAACTATAAGCAAGGTGAAAAGACAGCCTTCAGAATGGGAGAAAATAATAGCCAATGAAGCAACGGACAAACAATTAATCTCAAAAATATACAAGCAATTCCTGCAGCTCCATTCTAGGAAAATAAACGACCCAATCAAAAAGTGGGCCAAAGAACTTAACAGACGTTTCACCAAAGAAGACATAAAAATGGCTAACAAACACAGTATTATTTTTAAGATGATTCAAATTTAGAGATAGTGTGGCCAAATCAAAATATAACTGGAAATACTCTCATATGAAATGTTACAGTTTTCTTTCTTTCTAATATTTGCAGATAACTCCATTATTTAAAATAAGCAAAGCAATAATAATATGAAATTCCCTAAAATGTGCTTCAATCTTAGACATTTTAATTGACAATTTAAATAAAATTAACATAAAATATCATTAATATTTCATCTCATTGAGAAATGTCTTTAATTTTATCCTGTAATTTATGCTTTCAGATATAAAGTACCTTACGTGGCAGGAATTATCCCATTGTATTATGAAAAATTTTATCAATGAGCTGCTTTATAGACAGAAATTCTACAGAGTGTTTATATTCCATAATTTGCATTATAATATATGTTTTTTGCAAAACAATGCAGTCAACTGGCAGCTCTTTAATGTGTACAGAGAACTGTATTAAGCTATGACATGATTTTTTTTTTATGAGGAAGAATAATTATTTTCTTGGACACCTGGAGACTGTTAGAATTAAAATACCAACGACAGAATAGGTGACTGTATTGATAAATAAGACTGGATTTCATTGAGTCTCCTGAGTACATCAATATGGACAGCTTTCAACAGAGTGACAGTATTTGATCACTCTTTTCATGAAACTAAAAAGCAAATTATTAACATTTTATTAACGTTACTTTAACTTTATATATTTAAAAGAAGTTGTAGATGTGTGGTATATTATTTCGGTTAATCACCACCATAAACTGAGGCAGCCTGTGTATTTTCTGTGGACTGACAATGCATGTTCTTATGTTTTCAACTGCAGGCAGAAAGGATGCAGTGAATTAGTATTTCAAAGTGTTAATTATAGGTTTCAAAGAGGTTGCGTGGAGTTAGTGGTGCAGTGAAATATGAGGCAGGCAAGGAAAGGCACAGCGTATATCTAACCTTTGTGTTCCTGAACATGTTTGCCTATATGCTTTAACCTATATACACGTGCAACTAAATTTTTAATTGAGGCTAGGCACAGATGAGAGAAGGTTATGTCCTCAGGCTAGGTTCTTTTGTTTGGTGTTACATAACGCCAGTGGACATGTGTTTTGGAGACTCGACAAGTTGAAGAGGTAATTAGTATCCTTTATGTTTGACACGAAGCACTCTGTGAACTATCAGAAGAAAAATTTGGAAATAAATCATGTCATAGCAAAGCAGCAAAGTTTTGATAAGCATCACGTAGGCAAGGTTTTCAGAACAGAGATCTTCCTTATTTGAGTTGGAATGAAACAATCTATAAAATCTGTATCAAGACCAAAATTTTGAATAATAAAAAATTCCTCCATAGAACCAGAGCTTGCTGAGATGGTATCATGATTTGTCTTTGGGGAGACAAAGAGAAGAAAATATAGTTACTATTTCTTAAGAGATTTTTCTGTGGGAAGCTGAAGTTTCATAAAAAGTGAGATGGGTACTTTTCTCTCATGTGGTTCTGGGATGTTAGACAATCGTTTGTTGATAAATAAGGAATTAAAAGGAATGTTTTGTGAAGCAAACTACAGAAGCATTGTTACTTTTTATTTTAAAATATTCCAGAAAGTTTAATTTCAGGCCTAGCCAGTTTAGATTTGGGAATAAGATATATGTACATTGTGAGAATTCTCATATGACTTGATGGACAGTGAGTGAATCTTGTTTAGAGAAAAGTCTATATTAGAAATGGGTTGATACATATGACACCAAGTTCTTATTGTTTATTACTATATAGTGAATTCTAATTCAGTTCAAATGCAAGGTTCAAGATACCACTTGACTTTTGGTTAAGATCAAACTTTGCTGGGAAGTAGATGCTGGGGAAGACAGTGAGGGTGTGTCACATCACTGAACTCTGTCTGGGTTATACCTGCTCTATACATTACATTATCTCTATGAAGTTCTGTGGAAAAACATTATTTTAGAGACAAATGCTATAAGAAAGAGGGTTCTCTGAAAAATGGGTATTTCCCCTTCTGGACAGTAGGAACAATTAATAAAGCACAGATCTTAACTAGTGACCTATATCTATCACTACAGATATATTGTTTTACTACACATTGTTTTAAATAGTAAAAATGACTAATATGTATTAAATTCTTAAATCAGATACTTTTATTATCTCACTGAAATCCTTAAAAAACCTCTACAAAGCTGATATTATTGTTCTTCCATATGAGGTGTAGAGAGAAGGATTGTCCTGTCCATGGAAAAACAATAGGAAATGATGAAGTCAAGGCATGAGCTCCAGAAGGCTGATCCCAGAGCTAATGTTTTACTTTAAACTGCTAATTGTAGGTTAATTTCCAGGCTTCAAATCTGGGAGATGTCACGTAAAGTCTGAAACTGTAAGTCTCTAAAAAGCTGGGCAGTCTGGTGACTAGGGTCTGCATTTCTTCATGGAACCAGTAAATGTGAGATGAGCTCCAAGTGGTCTTTGAGACCCGTTTTGGCAGCGCTCTCACCGCGGCTCACGCTCATAGGGGTTGAGGTCCTAAACAACCGCAGTGAGCATCTTCTCCTCTTTGTTCTGGTCACCAGGATATTCAGAATGATATTTGTGACTGGTAATTTTTCCCCCTCTGGTATTGAAATTTAATCTTTATAGTTCACTAAATTCTTGTGTGCATTTATTTTTAGGCATGTCAAAGCTTCATAGGATGTTTTGACTACTCTGCTGAATTTCTTCTGTAATTGTATAAAGCCCTTGGGATTTAAACATAAATTTTGTCATGAATAATTTAAACAGATTGGCATTGAAGAGTACTAGAGCTTTTATAGTTCCACCATGCTATCCTTAAGTATATGAAGTTCATGTAACTAAAAAATTATGTGGATGGCACAGTACCAGTGTTACATATGAGATCATGAATAAAGTGGTACAACTGCTTTTAGAAAATACTTGTAGTAAAATAATACTTTTCTAATGGTAAAATGGGGCATAATATGCTTTGCGAGACCCTCAATTCTTCTGAAATTGTGTCTCAACAACAGTTACCTAGTCATTCAGAGCACTCTTAGCAATCAGATTGTCACTAAATGTGTACATGTGTGTGTGTACTTATTAACAAATGACATCAACATGTGTTAACAGAATAAAAATTCTGCAAGAGTCACTCTACTAGATATAGAAAACCTAGTAACCAAAAGCTCTGTCCAATTTTGGCTCTGTCTAAATTTATTTAAAAATGCATTAAAGAATGCAAAAGAGCTTGGAACACATGGAAAACATGTTCCCTCTGCTGAGGAGACAGCAAAATGGATCAGTGGAATTTTTCTAGGAAAATCTCTGGGATCAATGTGAAAGAATATCCAAACTTCATCTACACCTGTTTCCCTATTTCACTTTTTTCTTTATTGCTGAACTCATGTAATTTCTAATAGCAACAGCTGAGCAATAAAAACTGTCAATCTGTTTTTCTTGATAGGGTATCAAGATTTATTTATTAATCAACTTCCTGTTTCTCTTTCCAACTTAAGGTCTATGGCACATCTTATGTGCCATTTCTAATTTATTTAGTTTTATTTCCATACAGGAACATTTTTTTTTCTTAACATATAATATTTTATCATATTTGTGAGCTTTCATTGGCCAGAGATTTTTGCTTATAAGTAGCAAAACTTGATTCTGGCTAACTAGAGCCAGAAAAGAATTTATTGAAAGTATGCAAGGCAGTGTAGGGTCTCAGAAAAGAAACCCAATAGTTGGGTCTCAGAAATAATAGGAACCAAGGAAAATCCAGGGATGTGAGCAGGAACAAAAGAACAGTTAATAGGGTGTTTGCATATGAGTTCTATCACCTTCAATTCTTTTCATGCCAAAAGAATTTGGCAAATTCTGTTCAAAATTCACACACCCAAGCGAAAGAACTGAAGCAGCCCAAGTTGAATCACAAGCTCACATCATGACCATAAGGGATCAACAATTTAATTCAAGGTCCAAGTGTCTGTACTGGAGGGGATAGTGTTCCAAAGAATTTGAAGTCTCATTAACAGAAAAAGGGAATTAATGCTGTGCTAGAAAATCCATAGATAACACTTCTGCTGTAGTCTTAAATTTATCCATTTTAGTTCCATTTATATGTATATAGCTCTTAGCCAAAGAATTTATTGTGTATATGCATTTGACATGCAGACCCAAATGTATTTATTGCCAGTAATTTCAACCCATTTTTCTTCCAAAAAATATTTTAAAATCCGTTAGAGCTTTTTCCAGAACCATTTCTCTTCCTAATTAAAGAATCCTGTTGAGAGCAACTGTCTTCACAGAAGAGAGTAACAATTAGGGATTTTATTCTGCTTGAAATTTAAGATGTGGGCATGCGTAGGCTATGCTTTCTCACTAATTATATCACAAATTGGTTCACAGAAATCATATTAAACTTCTTAAAAAGAAAATGCCAGACTGTTTAAATTGCATTAAGTTTTCTTGAGGTTTACTAACTTTAAATACATTAGAATGGTTACAATTTGTTAATAAAACAAAAATACTTTAACTGTAAGGAAAGGAAATAATGCTCTTCCACACTCAAATACCCTTTATATTTAAAACAGGGTATTTAAATAAATTAAGCTAAGTATGTCATGTTATTTATCAGAAACACCCTATTTTAAAAATTAGTGGACACACACACTACTTTGAAATGACTTTGTTCCACCAAGATATTAAAATATATACAGTTGCAGGAAAGTAATGAATTTTTTATTCAATGACCCTTTTAAGATCTATGGTTGAATGTTGATTTAATATTGATTTAATTAAACTAAGATAGATACATGTGTTCAGGTAAAAATTTCAACTCCTCCAAATGCATCAGTGTGCCAAGTTTCTCTCTGATATAATTGGTATCTCAACATATTAAAAAAAAAAAAGAATAAGCAGAAGTGTGACACAGAGATGAAAATAGGCTTCTTTTCCAAGGACATCTCCTCAGTAAGGCATAATCACCACATTGAGAAGTTTTTAATGGCAAATAATCAGGAAGCACTATTAGGACCAGGAATTTGTATTAGGGGAGAATTAACATCAGAGTAAGATGTGGGCTACTTAAATAAATAATAAATGTCTAGAAACTTGAGACATTGTGTTTCAAGAAAACAAAGTATGGTTTTGCACTGGAGCATATGAAAGTGTTTTGATTTAATAGAGGCACTGGATATAGTAACTCTATATTAAGCAGAAACAACATCAGAGAGCTGGAAAATATTTCTATGAAGGCTAATACTAATGAAATGGAATATTTCTCTCAAACTAATAGAAGCAACAGGATATCATTAGTGTTATTGGGTATTCATATGCAGTGTTATTTTCAAATTACTTTATAACTAGTTACTGATTATCTTTCAAGGGTAGTCTGCTGTTCTCCATTCATCAACTAGAACATAAAAAAATAATTTGGACTTGATGGAACTGGCAATTTATGGAGCTATAATCATCCTGGCAGTAGCTGACCATTGCATGTAACGAAAATATGGCCTGCTTGCTTGAAACCATTATCACTATTTTTCTTCCCCAAAGTGATGGAATTACAGCTAGAATAAATGCCAAGCTAATGTCAGACTGTGAGCATACATTCTCTGTATATCAGCCAACAAACTTTCATCATCAACAGTTTTGCCATGGATAGGATGACATTACGATTTAAGACTTAAACAAATGGAACCTATATATAGAAACTGTTCCAACATTTATAGCAGAATTTCCTTCAAATATATTAGATGGGAAGTTGCTTTTCATATACTTCAGAATTCTACTTTTGCTTTTTAGCGTCAGTGAGATTTTTCCACTGTGGAAATTCTCTAAAATTTAGGAGTCAGACCAGATGGCTTTGAGAGCCCTTCTGTTTCTAACCATGATGCAGGTATCTCATTAGAACTTGGTGCTTTTGTTCTCTTAGTGTAAGAGATTAATATCCTACCATGATCTTCAAGGCTCTGTATAATCTGTCACCACCCCTTTCCTCTCTAGCCTCCACTCCTATCTCTCTATCCATTCTTAACTACTTTGGCCACATTCACCTTCTCACTCTTCCTAGAACATTCCAAGGCTAGTTCTATTTTCATTTAATGTCTTTCTTCTTTCAGATGCTACATGTCCATGGTTTCTAATGTCCTCATATCTCTTCTCAAATTTCACATTATTGTAGAGGCCTTCCTTGGCCACCCTAGCTGAAAGCAATCATTTCACCAATGTCAGTATCTGTCCTACTCCACCCACGCAACCATTACATATTAAATGTTTATGTGTTTAGTGTTCCTCTCTCCCTTTAGGTGGATGGTGATAGTTCCCTGGCCAGATCCCTCTATTGACCTCTCCCCGGGACGTGCCTATCTTCTTATCTTAGAATTGCCCCCCCTGGTTAAATAGGAGCTGTCCGTCCAGTGAGCCATGCTCACTTCAAGACAGGAATAATGAAGTCCAGTTCCCTTCCCTCAAGGCGCAGCCAACTGTGTGCATTCCTACTTCAAATCGTTTCCATGGAATTGATCTGAAAGCAGTATCTAGCTAAAACTAGAATTCTTGCTTAGTTTTTACTTTCCTATCCAAACTTGCCTCCTCCATTGCCCTCTTCTTCAGGCTCTTGCTTCTGGAGAACTTGATCCAAGACATGCCCCTGGAACGGAAGCTCTCAGAGGTTACGCAGTTGGTCTCCTACACTCACAGCCATACTCTCAGCACCCAGGCTGGCACTTACAAGTGCTTACGTGATTTTCAATGACTGTTTTGGACTAGAAGGCCCTCCTTATTCTATGTAGCGCAACTCACTAGGTGGTTAGAACATTCACTCTGCATTGGGTGAAGACAATTAAATAACAAACAAACAAAACGTCCACCTACCACCTTGTAAGCATCTTAAAATTCAATTAGGAACAGTTCATTAACATAAATCTTTACTAATATTTTCAAACAACATTGCATTTTCTGAAGTTCTATGATAATTTAAGCCAAACTTAAACTTGTGAGTCAAAAACAGTCCTGTTTTGTCCACAAGATAAAAAATGCTTTTTACATTTGTAAATGATTCAAAAAGATGGAAGGAGAATACTATTTTGTGACACATGGATATTGCACAACATTCAATTTTCAGTGCCCATAGTTGCATCAAAACACAACCAGAACCACTGATTTATGTATAGTCTATTGCTACTTTCATGATACAAAGGCAGATTTTTTAGTAATTGTAGCAGAGGTTATATGGCCCACAAAGCCTAAAATTGGACTATCTGGCTCACTGCAGGAAACATTTGCTGATTGTTTTCTTCTTCAGACCTAGACTCTTGTAATGTCTCACTACCTGTTGGAGTCTTATAAGCATTATTTTGGATCATGAAATGTCTTTAGTTCAATAAGACCTATGACATACTTTGTCATATCATAATTTTCTGACAAACTGTTCTTTCCTTGAATAAGCTTCATTCCATTGTTTGTTACCAGCTGCTACTTGTTCAGCTAGTATCCCTTCCTAGTTATCCAAAGCATTCACAACTGAATACATTTGCTGTCTAACCCAGGAAAACATTCCCAGCACAAGTCTTGCTAGCAGAAACAAGAAAAAAATAGAACACGAACAGAAGACAGAAGACTCCCATTTGTGGCAGTTTTCTTCTAAGAAGTCTTTATTCTTGTCATGCGTGTGTCCCAAAATACTTCATTCCAAAATAAAACTAACTTTATCTGCATCTCCTCTAACTTGCATTTCTTAGATCACCTGTATTTTCCTCCCTACACAGTATACAGAAAGAAAAACTGCACATTTGTGTGTGTGTGTGTCTTGGCTTTCTAAGAGGCAGTTTATTATATAGTTGAAGAACTGTTAGGTGAGAAATAGAATCTCAAACAATAACCATGGATTACATTTTATATTAAAAATAAATGTCTTGGCAGCTTTAGGAACTGCTTTATGATTTAACTCTCTCAGTAGTAAGACCGTGATTCTAATGAGTTGAAAAGGATGAGCTAATTTTCTCTTAAGCTAATTAGCTCTCTGTTCTTCTTTGGTCACATAACTTGAATTCAGTGAAATGTTTTGCTGGTCTATTTCTTTATTGAGATAGAAAATGTCAATTTTTGAAGGGAAACAGCACAATGTATGATCAGTGAGTTTCAGTGTTATAGTGGGACCTTACTGAGAAATAGTCTGTTCATTCCAAGGCAAACCATTCAATATCATGGTAATCCAAGACTATGCCCCAACCAGTAATGCTGAAGAAGCTGAAGTTGAATGGTTCGATGAAGACCTACAAGATCTTTTAGGACCAACACCCAAAAAAGATGTCCTTTTCATTACAGGGGACTGGAATGTGAAAGTAGGAAGTCAGGAAACACCTGGAGTAACAGTCAAATTTGGCCTTGGAATACAGAATGAAGCAGGGCAAAGGCTAATAGAGTTTTGTCAAGAGAGCACACTGGTGATAGCAAACACCCTCTTCCAACAACACAAGAAAAGACTCTACACATGGACATCACCAGATGGTCAACACTGAAATCAGATTGATTATATTCTTTGCAGCCAAAGATGGAGAAGCTCTATATAGTCAGCAAAAACAAGACCAGGAGCTGACTGTGGCTCAGATCATGAACTCCTTATTGACAAATTCAGACTAAAATTTTAGAAAGTAGCGAAAACAACTAGACCATTCAGGTATGACCTAAATTGAATCCCTTATGATTATACAGTAGAAGTGAGAAATAGATTCAAGGGATTAGATCTAATAGACAGAGTGCCTGATGAACAATGGACGGATGTTTGTGAAATTGTAGGGAGACAGTGATTAAGACCATCACCAAGAAAAAGAAATGCAAAAAAGCAAAATGGCTGTCTGAGGAGGCCTCACAAATAGCTGTGAAAAGAAGAGAAGTGAAAAGCAAAGGAGAAAGGGAAAGATATTCCCATCTGAATGCAGAGTTCCAAAGAATAGCAAGGAGAGATAAGAAAGCCTTCCTCAGCAATCAATGCAAAGAAATAAAGGAAAACAACAGAATGGGAAAGACTAGAGATCTCTTCAAGAAAATTAGAGATACCAAGGGAATATTTCATGCCAAGGTGGGCTCGATAAAGGACAGAAATGGTATGGATCTAACAGAAGCAGAAGATATTAAGAAGAGGTGGTAGAAATACACAGAAGAACTGTTCAAAAAAGACCTTAATGACTTAGATGGTGTGATCACTCACCTAGAGCCAGACATCTTGGAATGTGAAGTCAAGTGGGCCTTAGAAAGCATCACTACGAACAAAGCTTGTGGAGGTGATGTAATTCCAGTTGAGCTGTTTCAAGTCCTGAAAGATGATGCTGTGAAAGTGCTGCACTCAATATGCCAGCAAATATGGAAAACTCAGCAATGGCCACAGGACTGGAAAAGGTCAGTTTTCATTCCAATCCCAAAGAAAGACAATGCTAAAGAATGCTTGAACTACCGAACAGTTGCACTCATCTCACACGCTAGTAAAGTAATGCTCAAAATTCTCCAAGCCAGGCTTCAGCAATACATGAACTGTGAACTTCTAGATGTTCAAGCTGGTTTTAGAAAAGGCAGAGGAGTCAGAGATCAAATTGCCAACATCCAATGTATCACTGAAAAAGCAAGAGAGTTCCAGAAAAACATCTATTTCTCTTTTATCGACTACACGAAAGCCTTTGACTGTGTGGGTCACTATAAACTGTGGAAAATTTTGAAAGAGATGGGAATACCAGACCATCTGACCTGCCTCTTAAGAAATCTGTATGCATGTCAGGAAGCAACAGTTAGAACTGGACATGGAAACAACTGACTGGTTCCAAATAGGAAAAGGAGTACGTCAAGGCTGTATATTGTCACTCTGCTTATTTAACTTATATGCAGATTACATCATAATAAAAGCTGGGCTGGAAAAAGCAGAAACTGGAATCAAGATTGCCAGGAGAAACGTCAATAACCTCAGATATGCAGATGACACCACCCTTATGGCCGAAAGTGTAGAGAAACTAAAAAGCCTCTTGATGAAAGTGAAAGAGGAGAGTGAAAAAGTTGGCTTAAAGTTCAACATTCAGAAAACTAAGATCATGGCATCTGGTCTCATCACTTTATGGCAAATAGAAGGGGAAACAATGTCAGACTTTATTTTGGGGCTCCAAAATCACTGCAGATGGTGATTGTAGCCATGAAATTAAAAGACACTTACTCCTTGGAAGGAAAGTTATGACCATCCTGGATAGCATATTAAAAAGCAGAGACATTACTTGCCAGCAAAGGTCCATCTAGTCAAGGCTATGGTTTTTCCAGTAGTCATGTATGGATGTGAGAGTTGGACGGTGAAGAAAGCTGAGCACCCAAGAATTGATGCTTTTGAACTGTGGTGTTGGAGAAGACTCTTGAGAGTCCCTTGGACCGCAAGAAGATCCATCCAGTCCATCCTAAAGAAGATCAGTCCTGGCTGTTCTTTGGAAGGACTGATGTTGAAGCTGAAACTCCAAAACTTTGGCCACCTGATACAAAGAGTTGACTCATTGGAAAAAACCCTAATGCTGGGAAGGATTGGGGGCAGGAGGAAAAAGGGACGACAGAGGATGAGATGGCTGGATGGCATCACTGACTCGATGGAGATGGGTTTGGATGGACTCCGGGAGTTGGTGATGGACAGGGAGGCCTGGCATGCTGCAGTTCATGGGGTTGCAAAGAGTCGGACACGACTGAGTGGCTGAACTGAACTGAACTGAACTGAGAACTATAACCTGAGAGACACTCATATAGCTATGAGAAAATGTTCTGAAGAGGTGGTGGAGGAGCAAGTGTGTGTGTATATATATATATATATGATACTTTTGGGGACGTGAGATCTGGGAAGTACATGTAGTCAAGCATAAAGCAATTACTGTTAATCATAAAGAACAGATATCTCAAGTTAATGATTGTAGTGTTTTTCCATGGGTGAGAAGGAGCAAGAATCAAGGGTACCTGAAATTCTCTCCTAGATATGCATCTTATCTATGGGTCCCTTTATCCAAAAACACAGAATACATCCTATTTTTTTTCATTCTAAAGTCCCCTCAGGGAGTACTGGCAGTTGGTGACTGAAGTGGGTTGTGACTTAACCCTGTGTAGAGGGCAATGATCAGTGACACTCTTTGTTCTTTTTGTTTATGAGAATAAGGGAACAGAGTGGATGAAATTGGTAAAGTTTGATTACATAGCTTGTAATCATATTCTAGGAGAAATCTTACTTTATATAAAAAATTTAGATTACATTTTAATATTTATGAAATGTTGACAAGTTGATAAATACAAAATCAAATGTAAAAGTGAACAATTAGTCATTATTATTAATTAAGGCTATGACAAGCAATATTAAACCAAATGTTTTTAGAACTATATCAGTGTTAAATGTTATTATTTTATTTACTCAGTAATGCTTTATTAAAGAAAATTTAATAAAGAAATTTACTTTGGTTATATCTAAAGTGTTTAACTGAACTACGAGTTGAAATGTAAAACTTGTGGTTCCATGCAAATGTTAGGATATGTTTTCTATTTCTGTGAATAATATTGGAATTTTGATAGAGATTGCGATGTATCTGCAGATCGTTTTAGGTAACATGGACATTTTATCAATACTAACTTTTCTGATCCATGGACAAAGTCTATCTTTTTATTTCCTTGTGTTCTTTTCAATTTATTTCATTAATGTCCTACAGTTTTTAGTGTAGAGATCTTTCCCTACTCTGGTTAAATTTATTCTTAGGTATTTTATTGCTGTCAATGCTATTGTAAGCAGCATTTATTGTAATTTATTATTTACAATGCTATTGTAAACAAAATAAATTATTGTTTATTTTATTTTCAGATAGTGCACTCTTAGTATATAGAAATGCAACTGATTACTATATGTTGACTCTGTATACTTGGACTTTTGTTGTCCAATTCTTTGCAACCCCATAGACTGCAGCACACCAGCCTTCCTTGTCTTTCACTATCTCACAGAGTTTGCTCAGACCCATGTCCTTTGAGTTGATGATGCTAATCTTAGACTTACTGAATTCATTTATTAGTTCTAGTAGGCTTCTGATGGTCTTTAGTGTTTTATTATATCTTTATTCATGTAAGATGAATAAGTTCTGGGGATCTAATATACAAACTAGTGACTATAGTTACTAATACTGTATTATATATTAAAATTTGTACAACAACAATAAAAAGCAGCTATGTGGGGAGATTACTGTATTAACTAATCTAATCTTACTAAGGTAATCATTTTATAAGGTATGATTATCAAATCGTCACCTTGTATACCTTTAACTTACACAATGTCACTCATGTGTCAATTACATCTCAGTGAGGCTGGAAAAATTATCCATGTATAAGGTCAATCCTAAGTACTGAGATACAATTATGTTGATAGTGATATGCTTAACTTTGTTTTAAATTATTTTTATAGAGATATAATAGACATATATAACTTTGTTTTCATTTTGGGTTTACAACATAGTGATTTGATATTTATATATTACATTGTGAAATGATCACCACAATAAATCTAGTTAATAACCATCACCATACAAATTTTTTTTCTTTTGATGAACTTTTAAAATCTACTCTCTTAGCAACTTTCAAATATACAGTATTATTCATTATAGTCACCATGCTGTGCATTATATCCCCATGACTTCTTTGTAACTGTACATTTTTACCCTTTATTTTTAAATGGTAAAATATACAAGGTAAAATGAGATTAAGGATGTGTAAATTATTAGCCTCTCTTAAACGCATGTGAATTATATACTTTCGCCAGTAGTTGTTCATTTGATTTATATAATTTAGATTTCTTTGCCTAAGTTTTGTACATCCATCTTGCAAAGCACTATTTAAATTACAAACGAGTTTTCATTATTCACCCTAGCAGTGAAGTTTATTTTCATAAAGTCTGAGAGCAAATGTTGCATTCCTCTCATTAATGTTATGTTTTTCACCTTAATTTTATGGAAAAAAAAAACAGAAAAATGCACATAACATTTGATTATTATCTAATCTGCCTATCCCCAGTAGCTTTTATTCACCTGAACATTCAACATAAAATCATCTGATAAAAATGTGCCTTTAATTATTATCCCCTATTTTAAAAATTTTAAATGTTTCTTATATAAACCTTAGAACACAAGCATGAATTTAAGAACATGTACCAGATTCTGCTATTAATATGTAGCTATGAATGTAGCAAATTCTCTTAATGTAAGTAAAAGAGAGAAATAGGTGAATTAAGATTAACAAATTCTATCTTATCAATGTATAGAAAGTGTTCTTACTAGAACTGTATGTAAAACTTGTGCTATTTCTATGGTCTATTGTATATATTAAGAAATTTTCTATACCAGGGTTCTTGGACCATTTTGTGAGATCAGAGCCAAGGAGCACTTTCATTTCTCCACAACTTTACCTCCTACTGCCTGCCAGATTAATAATGAGAAAAATGACTCAGGGAAATCTGTAAACAGACTTTCCTTTCCATTAATATCAATTGACCATTTAAAGGTTTTTATAACAAATTCTCCATCTTTACCTCTTGGAAATGTTGACATGTGTTGTTGTTTCAATACTATGCCAAGAATTAACATATGTTTCCCTGCTTATTGCCTTTATTTTCATAAAATAATATCAACTTCATATTCTTCTTAGTTCACTGGAAATGCCAAAGGCTTTTCCCTTATTCAAGCTCATTACCTCCATGAACTCTACCATGAGTCATTTGTGAAAGTGTAGTTGTGAAACATAATACACATATTGTTCTAGAATATCGTCTGAAGGATATTCAGGTCCTATTCCCTCAGAATTTATATTCTATTTCTTTAGCTTTATTCAGACAATGTAATTTCTCTCTCATTTTCCTAGCCTCTAAATGTCAGCTGACATCAAAGTTGGTCCTCTGTCTTTTCCTTTTACATGGATTCTGAGGGTAGTCTCACTCAGTCTCACGGCATTGAATACAGTTTTTGATGTTACCCCTCCCAGATTGCATCTCCAGCTAGTACTGCTTCCTCAAGAAGGATCTACAACTGCAACTGGTTATTCAGTAGCTCTATTTTGACACTGAATATGAATCTCAAATTTAACATGTCCATAACTTGAGTATCTAACTTCCAACCCAAACCCCAACCCTAAACTGCTCACCCATTTGCCCTCAGCATCTTTGATAAAATGCTAACCAGCATTTAATATTTCTAGCTCTCCTTTAACTCTTTAAATACATACAAAATGTGCATGTCTGCATATATGCATGTACACACACACACACACACACACATTTCCCATTTCATCTGAGCCTCTATCTCTTTGACCATTCTATGTGCGTGCTGAGTTGCTTCAATCATGTCCAACTCTATTCAACCCTATGGACTGTAAGCCTACCAGGCTCCTCTGTCCACGGGATTCTCCAGGCAAGAAGACTAGACTGAGTTGTGATGTCCCCCTCCAAGGGATCTTCCTGACCCAGGGATCTAACTGGAGTCTCCTTATGTCTCCTGCATTGGCAAGCAGGTTCTTTACCACCAGGGCCACCTGGGAAGCCCCTTTGATCATACCACTCTCTATTTTTTCCCCTCCAATCAGAAATCTATAAGGATCATGCCTTTATTTCATTTAGGTCTTTAATCAAATATCATCTTATTGTTAAGGCCTCCTCTTACCATCTCATATAAAATGACTTCTCCCATCTTTGGTTTTTTCATCCACAGCACTTATTGCTAACAAATTATTAATCACTTACCACTGTTACCTAGAATATAAGCTTCGCAAGAACAAGGATTTTATTTTATTCTTTCCTATCTTCCCAGTGGCTAGAACAATAGCAGATACATAGTAAGTATTGAATAAATTTTGATGAATAGAACCAGGCTGACCTAGGAGTTAGTATACATAGCAGAAAACTTCATGGCAATGACATGAGAAATATGCCATAGACTAAAATCTCTGGTGAGCTCATGATACACCCTTAATGCATTAGGACTTCTAGAGCTTCTTAGGAGTAACTGAAGTTAGGTTGCTGTAGAACTGGAGAAGCTAGCCTTGCTCAATCAGTGAAATGTCTATCACTTTCATTATAACCCCATCATAACTTCAGGTTATGGAAGCTTGAGAAAAGTGTAAGTTGTATGAAACAGTGGAGAGTGTACTCTTTGGAGGTGCCGTAGAAGCAGTCTGCCTGCCTTAGTGTCTTAGCTCTGCTACTCCTAGCTGTGTGACCTTTGGTCAGTATTTTACTTTTCTGATGGGTCAGCTTTCTTGCATGTCAAATGGAAATAAAAATAATACTAACCTTGTAAATTTGCTATGATGATTAAATGATGAATTAATATACTTGAAACAGTATAGAGTCAGTCCTCACAACAACTTTGTTATTATTATCTATGGTATTTTCTAGCAAATCTGTACTGAAATATTAAAGGGGACCACAGAAATACCAGTCATGGCCATGAATCACACAGGTGAAAATCTGTCTTATGATTAATTTCTATTATGCATAAAAAGCGCAAGAAAATTAAAAATGTTAATCATGAAAATGAAAAATGCAGTATTTCAAGCTTCCAAAACTGGGCTCCAGCCCTTGTCTTGAGAATAATGAGTTTATGTTAAAAGCATACTTTACTTACACAGTGGGACTCTAGCCACGCCATCACTTTTCTTGGAGATGTGATTGAAAATAACACAACATCTAAGGAAGTTTTAGGCATTGACGGATGGTAGTAGCTTCATTATCCAAGTTAAGGACAGTCAGCATAATTGGAAGTATAACTCAGTCATTTCGGTGTGAGGTTGGTATCGACAAAAGAACAATCATGTCCCCTAAAAATCCCTTTGTTATTGTTAGAGCCAGAGCAAAGGGGCTGAGTCACTCACTAAGTCACCTGTTAAATCATGAGGTTTCAAACTGTATCTACCTTCAGAACATATTGAAGAGTGGGCTGTTCATCAGTCATACTGAAAACATTAGGTGGTAAAGAAGTGCAAACTCCACAACTGGTACTTATTACTAAACTCTCACTGTAAGTCTCTCAGTCTGTTTTGAAGTCTAGGTAGCCCTTTTTAAGGCATATCCCTATAAACCAAAATTAAAGTCCGCTGGGAAAGACACATTTGCAATTAAGAGATTTTAGCATTTTTGTCCTATAGAGAAACAGTATTATTTGTGAGGTTCTCAGTGAGAGCAATAGAAAATATTTAGCATTTTGTATCAGACTATGAGAATGATACATTGATATAAGCCTTAATATTTCAAACTTGCAAAGTAATGTCTCTGATACTTAGATTTTTTTGAATAAAGATGGAAGGGAGAAAACATATAGTGTATATATGTGTGAGACATATTACAATATATACACATTTTATATATGTGTGTGTGATTTTCATCATCTCGGGATAAAGTGGCACTTTTTAAAATTTGATAGTAAAAATAAAAAACTTGAAGGAAAACAGATTTTACTACAAAATAGCTGGAAAAAATAATATGTAACTGAGAGTTATTTGACTATATAATTAAATAATCTTAATATATGAATGGGCTTCTCTGGTGGCTCAGCTGGTAAAGAATCCAACTGCAATGTAGGAGACCCTGGTTCGCTTCCTAGGTCAGGAAGATCCCCTGGAGAAGAGATAGGCCACCCACACTAGCATTCTTGGGCTTCCCTGATGTCCCAGACAGTAAAGACTCCTCCTGAAATGTGGGAGACCTGGGTTTGATCTGTGCGTTGGGATGGTGGACTACAGTCCATGGGGATGCTAAAAACACATGAGAAAGATAAAATACATATTAAAAATTGGAGAAACTTATATGTAACTGACAGTTATTTGACTATATGTTAAATAATCTTAATATGTAACTAGATCTTAGAAACCATTGAAAAATATGAACTTTCCAATGCTCCAAAGGCCATGAACAATTTATTCAAAGAGAAATGATATATCCTCCCCTTTCGAATTGACAATTATTGATAATCTCCATATTGGCAAGAGTATGGAGAAATAGTCATTTATATACAATGCTGATATAAGTAGAAATGGGTAAAATATTTTTGTAGAAAAGTATGGTAATATGAGTCAAAATTATTTTTTTTTTAACTTAGTTCATCTTAGGAGAACTTATCTAGAGGAAATAACCAGTCAGGTGTTCAAATATCTACTTACAACACTGTAATTCAAAATATTGTTTAGAACAGTGAAAAAATGATAGGAACCTAAATATCCAACAACAGAAGATGTGATAACAAACTCTAGTCTATTGAAATGGTGGAATACCCTGTAATCATTAAAACACATGCTGCAGAGATATTCTTATGAACTTCAAAAAGCTCTCAAGAGTTTTAATAGAAAAAATATTCTACCAAATATCAGGAGCAATATGACAATAAATACATATTACATATTTATAAATATATATGTGTGTAACCTGTATGTATGTATATTATCATTTTATTAAGCAGTTTGTTAGCAGAGGTAGACAACCCAAATAATGTTTCTGCTTTCATGGAGTGTATGTTCTGCAAAGGAAAGGCTAACAACAAACAACGCTGCATAAAAATTAACAAAATAAATTCTAATTTGATGATTATTCCGAGGCAAAGAAAGGAATAATTCCTGCATTACAGAAAATGATGGCACTTTAATAAGGGAACTCTGGAAAGAGGCCGAGTTAGTAAGGTTTGAATGAAGATTTAAATGAAAAGAAAGAGCTAGTTATGAGAGATCTGAGGAACACTGCCTTCTTGGAAGAAGGAATAGGAAGGACGAGGATTCTCAGATCAGAATAAGCTTGCAGGGAGGGCTGCAGCGGAAAAAAAGGTCTCTATGATGGGGGTCCTTGCACCCCGAGAATTGTGTGAAAGTCTGAGATCCTGGCAATATAATGGCCCTGGTGGGTCCTGAGTATTTGAAAGAAAAAGTGTACCTTAATCTTAGTGCAGTCTATTAATTTTTTATAGTTACAAAAACAATGAAACAATTTTATTTTTAAAATTACCTTGCCTTGGCAAGTAAAAATTCACATAGCATCTTCAGCATTGCCCTCTTAAGACAACACTGTTTTGTGTTCCCCAACAGTTTAACAGGGGACCAGGTTCACTGAATCGCAGCTAATTGTAAAGCTTTCAAAATTAGCAGAAATCTTCCAATAAGGGCCCAGTGATTATGTGTACTGGTTTTTCTGGCCTGATTTGTTACTAGGTAAAAGATGCCATTAAAGTGTAGTCTCACGCATTTTAAAAGCTGTGTTATTCCTGATCATTTGAAGAAGCTGACTGAGTCTTTTCTATTAGCAGAGATTCCCTAAACACAGAAGATACTAACACTCCATTTTATTTTAAAGCACTTCACAGAAATTTGTGGATCTATGTAATTAGTTTAATGTTACTGAATGTCACTATTGCTTCATGCTAACTCTGCTAAATAAATATTAGTTGTAATTTTTGTATAAGTCATAATTTTCTCAGACTCAGAAAACTTTTTATTTTAGGTATATTACAAGTAATATCTAGGTGTATTTTCTTAATTTTATAATAATTGGTAGATGGGCCCCCAAATCTCTAGTTTTAACCAATAAATATTGACCATTTTAAGCCATTTTTTATTTGATTCTAAATTATGTTATCCTCTTTACTTTTATATTTCTCAAAATTAAAAAATACTAGTCACGCTAAAAATAATTGCTTTATATTTCTACCTTATTTTTATTTTAATTTTACCTTTCACATATACGAAGTGCTTTTAAAAATAAACAGAGCCAAAGGAAGGGTATCATACATGGATCAGAAAAGTATTTTTGTATGTTAATTTTCTATGGTTGTGGAAATAACAAAAGTATCACAATAAATAGCCTCATTTAAAAACTAAAGGAGTCATGAAATTCTCCGCTTTCCAAGTTTAATTAAATTTACAAAATACAGCTTCTCTAGGTGAAACCACTTTTTTAAAATGCTCAGTGCTTTCCCACGTGTATAAGAGAATACTTCTGTGTCATATAATACTAAACTTTTATGGCTTTCGTTTTAATTACATAAATTTTAGAAAGGATTTTATGCGCTCAGTGTTGAATAATCCCTAATCTTCTAAATTAGTGTTGTCCATTCCTAGAAAATACTATTAATTTGTTTTATAAACCTTTTTTAGAACAGTACTCTTTAATAGAAATAGCTGCATATGTAGCTTAAAATTTTCTAGAAGTCATTTAAAACAGGAAAAATAAATACAAGCATACCTCATTTTATTGCACTTTGCTTTGTGTGCTTTGCAGATGTGGATTTTTTTTTTTTTTTAAACAAACTGAAGATCTGTGGAAACCCTATCTTGAGCAGGGTTTCCCTAGTGGCTCAGAAGGTAAAGAATCTACCTGCAGTGCAGGAGACCTGGGTTCAGTCCCTGATTGAGCAGCTCCCCTGGAGGAGGAAATGTCAGCCTACTGCGGTATTGGTATTCTTTTTTTTTTTTTCTTTACATTATTGTGTTGATTTTGCCATATGGTATTCTTGCCTGGAGAATTTAATGGGCAGAGGAACTTGGCGGGCTACAGCCTAAAGAGTCAGACATGGCTGAGCGACTAACACTGTCTCAAGCAAGCCTCTGGGTGCCATTTTCTACAGCCTCTGCTCACTCTGTGACTTTGTGTCACATTTTGATATTTCAAACTTTTTCATTATTATTATTATACTGTGGTGATCCATGATCAGTGATCTTTGATATTAATATAGCAAGAAGACTAAGACTCCTGAAGGTTCAGGTGATGGTTAGCATTTTTTAGCAACACAGTATTTTTAAATTAAGGTATGTATATTGTTTATTTGTTTTTTAGACATAATGCTATTACACACTTAAAAGACTACAGCTCATAACTTTTATATGCATTGGGAAACCAAAATATTTGTGTGACTCACTTTATTGTGATATTTGCTTTATTGCTGTGGTCTGGAACAAAACTAGCAATATCTCTGAGGCAAGCTGGTAGGTGAAATAATACTAATAATGTTTTATGTAAACCAACGTACCCAAAATATTCTCATTTCAGTATGTGATAATAGCCACATTTCCAGTGCTCTGTGGCCACCTGTGGCTTGCAGCTTCCAATCAGGCAGTGAAGCTTTAGAACATGCACTGATCTATGATTTAAAAGAGTTCCAATAGTTTCTCCAAAAGGTAAACTATTTTTCATTTAAGAAAGATAGTTAATAAGGCAGAAAGAAATTAAACAACTGATTAGGCAGTTTTACATTGTGAAAAAATAACCAGCTGTATCACAGTATTTGGTTTGAGTTTTTGCATCTTTCTTTTAAGTAGGATGTTTTTAGCCTCGGTAGGCCAAGTTTGAATGCTCCAAGAACCTATTGTATTAATTCACCGAGACTTCTTTGCATTCCACATTCCACAGATACCTCAGTTCCTCTCAGGCCCATGACTTTAAACAAGCCATTCCTTCTGCCTGGAATAAGCTAAGTGAAAGTAGCTCAGTCGTGTCTGACTCTACGCGACCCCATGGACTGAGGCCTGCAAGGCTCCTCTGTCCATGGGATTCTCCAGGCCAAAATACTGGAGTTCTCTCCAGGTCTCTAGCCATTCTTTCCTCCAGGGGATCTTCCGAACCCAGGGATCAAACCCTGGGTTGATCCCTTCCACATTGCAGGAGAACTCTTTGCTGTCTGAGTCACTGACTTTGAACTAGTCATTCCTTCTACCTGGAATCAGCTTCTCTCATTTTTTGAGCAGTCAAAACACCAGGGCTTCCTGGTGGCTCCGATGGTAAACAATCTGCCTGCAGTGTGGGAGACCTGGGTTTGATCTCTGGGTTGGGAAGATCCCCTGGAGGAGGGCATGGCAACCCACTCCAGTATCCTTGCCTCTTCAAATTAGTTGACTCTTCAAATGTGGCATTTGCATAGGATCTGTGTGTGTATTTCTTTCTATACCACCTGTTAATTTGATTTTTGATTATTTTACTTCCCTCTCCCTCCAGCTGCAATATGGAGACTGTGAGTAGCTAGTATACATTATTCATTTTTGCCAGTCTGACATCAGTCAGAATATAATACAAGATAGGTGACTATTGTTTATATATTATATTTTGCCACCCCAAAGTATTATGTTAGTTGACTTTAGATAACTACAATTCTGAATTTTTCTTTTAAATTACCTGCAGGCATTAAAAATTCCCAAGGCACATTAACTTTGCATGTGTACACACATATGTGATGTGATTCTGTAACTTCAATGGGACCTTTCATAGGTGGTCAATTTTTGAAGGGCCATAACTATTCATCAAAAAGACCATTCATTATCATTAAGTTTCCTTAAATATTCCACAGCTATTTTTCACAGTAGGAAACCATTTTATACATCTTTCCCATGTTGTTTGTGTATTTAAATATTAGCTCCTCTAGATTGGAGAGGAGTAATGATTTTACTCCTTTTCAAGAGTAATGATTATCTTTATTTTTATTCAACTCTCCCTGTAACACCAAAAACCAAACATAATGTACATACTGGTTTCAATAAAAATGTAATGGTGAACTCAAAATACTTTTCCATAACAGTTATGCATAATATTTAAATATTACTAAATTGACAATATAGTTAAATATGTTTATATTATCTAATTTATAGTAAACCCTACTTAGTTATTCAAGTGCATGTGGAATGCCTATTTTTATACTTGAATTCATTCATATAGCATATTGAGTGCTACAAATCTAGCAAATGTGCTAGAGACTGAGTGTGCATTAATGAATACAAGGAACAAGACCCTGCCCTTTTATATTTTAGAGTGTAATGAGAAATACAGATAGCAAACAAGTAACAAATATATACATATAATGTTCTTAATTCAGTGAGGAACACATGATTTAGAAAGAAAAACAAGGGGAATCCACATAGATGAAGTGGGTAGGGCCTCCATGAGTAAGGGACATTTAAACTGGATCCAAAGGATTAACACAGAATTGCTATATGAAGATTAGGAGAGAGAGAGCATTCCTAGGAGAGCCAACAGCATGAGTAACACAGAGCATGGTGCCTGCTGGGATTTAAGAGACGGCCACTGCAGCTAAGACTCAGTGGCTTGAAATGAAGATGGAAGGGTAGGCAATGCACAGGATTAAGCTGAGATCTGTAGGCAACAACAGGTTTTTACTTAAAAGATTTTGTGTAATGAGGGTGTCATTAATATTTAACAGAAGAATCTGCAGAAGCAAGTGGAGGAGGGCAAGGGAGCAAACAGAATAAGAGTAAGGGGCACAGCCTAGGAGTGTGCCCTAGGGTAGAAGATGACTTGGGCAGAGTCACAGCAGTGGTGATGAAGAGAGGAGACAACGTATTTGGGGTTGATTTGGAGAAGACTTAAGGGATAGTATGGGAAGGTTAAAGGCAGGTAAAGAATCAAGAATGACTAACATGCTTCTGCTTTGCAACTTGAGGGTGTGTTAAAACCTTTTTTTTTTAAATGAGCAAGACTAAGAGAGAAACACAATTAGGAGGCTGTAAGACAAACAAACTTGAAACTTAAGTTTGAGTTATCTGTGAGATACCGGATAAAATGCAGGATAAACACATTGTTATACAAATCTGGGGCTCAGGGGAAATTTAGGAGGACAAAAGTACAAATCTGGAATTCATTGACACAGGTAGATAGTTTTTAAAACTCATGGAACTGTATGAAAACCTCTGGAGAAAAAGTTTAGAAGGAGGGGGTCTCCAGACGGAACCCTGGGGAACATCCGTGTATGAGCTCAGGCTGCCATAATAAATACTACAGACTGGGTGACTTGTCATCACTTATTTCTGGAAGTTGGCAAGCCCAAGATCAAGCTGCCAGCTGATTTGGCTCTTGGTAAGTGCCTTCTCTCTGGCTTGTGGACATCTGCCTTTTCTTTGTGTTCTCAAATGGAGGAGAGAGTGACAGCTTTGGTGTTCCTCCTCTATTTATGAGGGCACTAATCCCATCATGAGACCTTCACTCTCCTGACCTCATCTAAAGCTAATCACATCCCCAAAGCTCTCTCTCCTAATACCATCGCTCTGGGGATTAGGCTTCAACAGGTAAATTTTGGGGAGATGAAAACATTTAGTTGATAACAACTGGCATTTAGGGTTTTGTTTGAGGAGGCTGCCCTGTAGAAGCAGGCATAAAGCCCAGACAGTATAGTGTCATTGGAGTCTTCCCGCCCCAAAAATCTTTTTGTGGTTTTTGTAGTGCACTTTGGATAAAACATCAAAAGGCTTATTGTGATGTATAAATCCCAGTGTTTTGAAAAAGGATGTGAACAACTCCAGGAAATGCTGCTGAAATGTAGTAAAATGGACTTTGATAATCTGGTGATGTCAATAAGACTGGCTTCCCTGGAGTGAAGGTATCTGAAGCCAGACTGGCCTGAACTGGGTGATACTTACAGTGGAGGGAGCTAGTGGAGACAAGGTTATAATTGTGGCTGTCAGTGGTGAGAGAGAAACATAGTAACTGGGAAAGAACATGGACAGAGAAAAGATGTATTTAGACAAGGAGGTGCTCTAGCACCTTTCTATGGAAGTGGGGTGTACACAGAGCAACATCAGCTTGCAAAATCTGAGTTCAACTGTGTCCCCAGACAAGAGTAGTTTCAGTGCCCTTTGTGGTGGGAGTGGGACTCAGAAAGAGAAGCTACAGTCAGGTGTTTGCCAACTGCACTATTTTTCTTGTTCCTGTCCAGCAGCCAGCTGCTAGGAGCAAGTGATAGGAAATTCCTGCTGACATCCCATGTTTTCTCTCACTTTCTAGTTACCAGTCTGCTGTTTCTTTCTCATTCCTTTCTTATCCAACTCACAAGTCTTAGCTTTCAGCCACTTTCTTTTTTTATTCTTTTTACCTTCCCAGAATATATACAGCTTACTCTTATGAGGTTAATTGAAGTCAGAAAAAGTTCAGCTCAAGGTTTACCAGAACATTTTTGTGATGTAATGATGCATAAGTAATAAGCCTCTATTTAGACAGTTTTAATAGATAACCTCATTAACATTTGTACAACACACTTAAAGGAGAAAATGGTAGATTAGGCAGTGATTGATATTTATTTATTGAGCACTAGGTTTCATATGCTGGTATAAATGCTTTATGTGAAATGTTTTTTAAATTTCACAATAACTCGGTCAGCTATTATTTTCATCTTCATTGTACAGATAAATAAAGAGGTTAAGTGAATTAAGATCATGCATTTGGAAGTCTTGGAGCCAGGAGTTCATTCAAGTAATCTGACACAAAGCCTAAACCCTTTAACCCTTTAACCCTTAAATTCTATTACATGAGGAACCATTAAATGGTATGGATGGAGGTCCAAGCAAACTTCAGAATCATGTGGTTCCTCAGAGGTGGTGCCCTCTAAGTGAAAAGATCAGTTTGATCCAAGCCCCACATGGAGAGAACCATGTCTCTGTCTCACACTTATGAGCAGTAGTAACAGCAGCAGCTGCTCTAGTGAGTTATCCTCTGCTGGATGGTGCCTGAGTGTCAGCCACTGTCCCAGCCACTCTACTTGGGGCATTTTCATTTCATCTTCCCAACAATGCCGCACAGAGGGCTCATGCTGATCTTCATCTCACAGAGGAGGAAAATGGAATTCACAGTGGCTGAGTAATCCACAACCTAGCCACTAAGTGTGGGAGGAGTCAATATTACTCTGCAGTTTAAGTTGTCAATCTCAAAATCTTGGATACTTTCACTTGTTCAAAATTCTCACCGAGTATAGCCATTTCTCCATAGTCCATTTCTATTTTCTAAACCTTTTTATCTCAATTTGGGAGCCATTTATAGGTGACATATTGTTGATTTTTAACGAATGCAAAATATAGAAAGTCCACACTTTGAGCATTCTCAGTGAAGCTTATTTCCATTCAAAATGTTTCCTTTTACTCAATTTTAATAGCCTACAATTTAGACTTTATGTTTGTTTGTTTTCTTCTTCCCTGCTGCCTTTACTAATAATTGTCCTGTGAAATATTTCTGTAGTAATTTTTAGCTATCACTTTACTTTTTATATCATTCTCAACACTGTATACATTTGAAATGTAAATTCAAACATAATGCATAATGCCAGAAGTAGAACTAGTAATCTTTTATATAGTGATATAAAACTGTTTTGAAACACATGTTCTAGAACCATATGCTTTGGAATGTGAATAAAACAAAACAAAACTTTGGACAGAGAAATTTTCAGGTTCCATGTTCTACTCCTATAAAGAATAAGAATCTTTATTCCTTATAAGAATAAGCTCATCGTTTATTTTTTTTCACAAGCTATGACAAGAGCTATGGCAAGTTTTATATTTGGCAGAAGAAAACAGCTTTTAAAAGCCTAAGAACAGGAATTAGAACTTTTTTTAAAATTTGAAAGCTATAGATATAGTTAGTAAAACTTTGCCTTTGATGAACAATTGTAATGTTTCAAAACATTTTCATTTACACATCAAGTATAACGATCTTTGTTATTACTCTTACAGTTACATAGATTTATTTTTGCTTTTCAAAGGCAATTTTGGTCTGCAGAGGGTAGCCTCAAAGAGCCAGACAATGTTATAAACAAGCAAGCCCAGAAATAGCTAGATGACAAAGACAGAACATTCTTTTTTTTTTTTTTTTGTCATTTTGGTCCTTACTCAGGGACATCTCTCGCAGTATGGAACAACCCTGTGGATGCAAGAGGTGTCTGCAAAGAGAGTCAAAAAATACTACTCTTCCAAATCCAGTGCCACTCCTAAAGACAACAAGAGAGGATTCACACAATTCCCAGCAGTCAGTAGGAACCTTCGCTGGAGAGTGCAGTCCACATGTCCGTCCAGCCACTGGGCACCCACCCTGGGACCACCCCACTCTGGCACCAACCTGACTGTTAGGAAGGCAACGAGACAACCAAGAAGGCAATAGCTTTCCTGGGAAAGATTCACAAGTCAGTTGAAAGAGCTTACTAGGGCTTTCTGCCTGCCGCTATTAACTTGAGAAGGAAAGGACCTCCTGAAATTTTACTTTCCTCTCTCCACCAGGCCCCGCTGATGAATCTAGTAGAGCTGACTTTGGCAAGCATTCTTACCCTTGGCCGTCTTCTGCCAGTCTCCCCAGGATTCTGCAGGCTCTGGAGCGAGTGTGCTGCCCCAGCTGCTCTTGTCCTGGCAGCCAGGAGCTCATGAGGAGGAGGGAAAATAGTTTTGAGTCTCCTCTTGCTATTGAGTGGTCGCCTCTCCCCGCCTTCTTTTTTTTTTTTTTTCCACTAAAGCACCTCGTAAATGGAAAAGTTGATCCAGGTTAAAAGTTCCCGCGGTGGCCGCTGTAACTCAGGACTCTCCTGGATAAGGTTGGCCTGCTTTTTCGGCCTCAAAACACAACAGGGCTCAGCTGATGCTTCGCGCCAGGCCTGGTCCACCTCCAGGCACGGACCCGCAACCAGCCCGGCCTCTAACCTGCCCGAGGTCCAACCCCAAACCCGGTCCGTTTCTGAGTCGGCCCGCAGGCAGACCCCTAGTTGGGCCCTGTTTCCGTGCTGGGCCCAGTCCGACTTGAGATTTCGGCCGGAGGCCTTGGGAGGGAAGGCCCCAGCGCCTCGGGAGGCGGGAGGCGGGAAGGAGGCGCGCTCAGCGCCCTGCGGGTACCGCGGCTGCTCGCTGGCGGCTCGGGAGCCCCCTCGACTGCTTCCCTTCTCACACTAAGAGCTTTCAAAAGATAAACTGAGGCGTGTTAACGAAGTTAAAAGTTTATAGCAGCAAAAGTCGATTCAGGCGGGCAGCATCCACTGTAACAAATAGAAAGGAGCTCCAAGGAGCTGTTCAAAATGCAGAAGGGAGCAGGAACAAGGAAAATAAACTAGGCCCCAAAGCGCGTTGGTGATAGCAGAGTTCCTTTCTCTTAAGGGATGGAAGGGGTCTGTCAGGCAGTTTACTTAACTAGCTCTGATCTGTGATTGCTGACTGGTGTTCCTGATGCTGTTTCTGGGAGAGCCAGCGCTGCTTGGTGATGTGCTTAGCATAAACCACTCCATTTTGGTCTTGTTTTAAATAAAGAATAGTTTTTTTCTAATGCAGTATAAAATAGAAGAATAAAACTTGGAACAGAAACAGAAAAATGTATCTTACTGACTTATACAGCTAAGAAAAGACAAGGTACCTTTATACATCCCCCACGCTTCTCCTACTTTCCAAGTATTGTGCATTACCAAATGTTACAGGACTGATCTCACAACAAAGGGGTGCCTACATGCCTAACAACATTATTAGTTCCTTTTGTTCTTCTTTGGTGACTCCTTATCCACAGCCAATCTTCAGTCTGTAACTGAAACACAAACTTCCTGTACTAGAAATGTAGATTTTCATCCCCAGAACCTCTGGAAAACAAACTTTTGAATGAGATGTGGGATATGTCTTTTTATCAGCTTTCCAGGTTACTCTCTGTGCACTGAAATTTGACACTGACTTACAAGATAAAAGTAGCAGGCCTGAGTGATTAAGCACTAGAGAGCTGATTAAATCCAGGGGGTCGTCAACGTTTGCTGTAGGTAATGAATGGTGATATTAATTGAAGTATGAAAGACAGTTGACAGGATGAAGACTTCAGTTTGAATACAGTGTATCTGACATAGCTTGATGACATTAAGTACCAAGACAGACAACAATTTAGAAACCATCAGTATATATTATTACTAGCGGTTATGACTCTATGACTGAATGAGATCATCCCAGGGAGTCACCGTGCAAGAAAGATGGGTCAAGGGTGGAGTTCTGTGGGATACCAGTTTCAGGGGCACTCAGGTGAAGAAGTAATCATGGGGTTAAGAGTAAAAGTCCAATATTTTATGGAAGAAAAGTTTCATGGATTAAAATTTTAAGGAGCAAAGATTCACCCATGTTATAGTAGTACTGACATCCAGTAGGAATTTTATTTAGCAGCATATTGAGATCGATGTTGAGCTTTAACCCAACTTTTTCACTCTCCTCTTTCACTTTCATCAAGAGGCTCTTTAGTTCTTCCTCACTTTCTGCCATAAGGGTGGTGTCATCTGCATATCTGAGGTTATTGATATTTCTCCCGGCAATCTTGATTCCAGCTTGTGCTTCTTCCAGCCCAGCATTTCTCATGATGTACTCTGCATGTAAGTTAAAAAGCAGGGTGACAGTATTTAGCCTTGATGTACTCCTTTTCCTATTTGAAACCAGTCTGTTTTTCCATGTCCAGTTCTAACTGTTGCTTCCTGACCTGTATACAGGTTTCTCAAGAGGCAGGTCAGGTGGTCTGGTATTCCCATCTCTTTAAGAATTTTCCACAGTTTATAGTGATCCACACAGTCAAAGGCTTTGGCATAGTCAATAAAGCAGAAATATATATTTTTCTGGAAATCTCTTGCTTTTTTGATAACCCAGCAGATGTTGGCAATTTGATCTCTGGTTCCTCTGCCTTTTCTAAAACCAGCTTGAACATCTGGAAGTTCATGGTTCATGTATTGCTGAAGCCTGGCTTGGAGAATTTTGAGCATTACTTCACTAGTGTGTGAGATGAATGCAATTGTGTGGTAGTTTGAACATTCTTTGGCATTGCCTTTTCAGAAAACTAAGATCATGGCCTCTGGTCGCATCACTTCATGGCAAATAGATGGGGAAACAGTGGAAATAGTGGCTAACTTTGTTTTTCTGAGCTCCAAAATCACTGCAGATGGTGATTGCAGCCGTGGAATTAAAAGACGCTTTACTCCTTGGCAGTAAAGTTATGACCAGCCTAGATAGCAGCATATTGAAAAGCAGAGGCATTACTTTGTCAACAAAGGTCCATCTAGTCAAGGCTATGGTTTTTCCAGTGGTCATGTATGGATGTGAGAGTTGGACTATAAAGAAAACTGAGCACAAAAGAATTGATGGTTTTGAACTGTGGTGTTGGAGAAGATTCTTGAGAGTCCCTTGGACTGCAAGGAGATAAATCCAGTCTATCCTAAAGGAAATCAGTCCTAAATATTCATTGATAGGACTGATGCTGAAGCTGAAACTCCAATACTTTGGCCACCTGATGCAAAGAGCTGACTCATTTGAAAAGACCCTGATGCTGGGAAAGATTGAGGGCAGGAGGAGAAGGGGACGGCAGAGGATGAGGTGGATGGCATCACTGACTCAGTGAACATGGGTTTGGGTGGACTCTGGGAGTTGGTGATGGACAGGGAGGCCTGGCGTGCTGTGGTTCATGGGGTCGCAAAAAGTTGGATACGACTGAGCAACTGAACTGAACTGAATTGAGAACAGTTGTGCCTTTGACAAGATAAGATTTTGTACAGTTGTGGAGGCAGAAACACATTTGGGATTGAATGATTAGTAGAGATATGGAGAGATAAAACTATACTGCATCTAGAGGATGAAGTGAAAACAGAGATAGGGAGATACCTGGGGATGATTCATATGTTCAGAGACAATAATTGATATCATTCCAGTATTATAAGATGGAGAATCATCATGGTGATAAAATCCACTGAAGGCAAACTTTTGTATTTATAGAACTATACAGAATCCAATAATTTGCTTTCCTTTCATTATGTCTGTACTTAATTAACCTCTAATAAAGAATTATACCTAACTTAATAATCAAGGGAGAAACTCACTTTTGTTTTAGAGTATGTTTCATAATTTTTAATTTATATATTCATGACAAAAGCTTGTATCAATGCTTTTGTCATGAATATATAAATGATATAAATATATCAATGATCCAATCAAAAAGTGGGCCAAAGAACTTAACAGACATTTCCCCAAAGAAGACATACAAATGGCTAACAAACACATGAAAAGATGCTCAACATCACTCATTATCAAAGAAATGCAAATCAAAACCACAATGAGGTATCGCTTTACACCAGTCGGAATGGCTGTAATCCAAAAATCTACAAGCAATAGATGCTAGAGAGGATGTGGAGAAAAGGGAACTCTCTTACACTGTTGGTGGGAATGCAAACTAGTACAGCCACTATGGAAAACAGTGTGGAGGTTCCTTAAAAAACTGCAAATAGACCTGCCATATGACCCAGCAATCCCACTGCTGGGCATATACACTGAGGAAACCAGAATTGAAAGAGCCACGTGTACCCCAATGTTCATCGCTGCATTGTTTACAATAGCCAGGACATGGAAGCAACCTAGATGCCCATCAACTGACGAATGGATAAGAAAGCTGTGGTATATATACACAATGGAATATTACTCAGTATTAAAAAAAAATTCATTTGAAGCAGTTCTACTCAGATGGACGAAACTGGAGCCCATTATCCAGAGTGAAGTAAGCCAGAAGCAAAAACAACAATACAGTATATTAACACATATATATGGAATTTAGAAAGACGGTAACGAGAACCCAACATGAGAGACAGCAAAAGGAACGCAGATATATAGAATAGACTCGTGGCCTCTGTGGATGAGGGAAAGGGTGGGATGATATGGGAGAATGGCATTGAAACACGTTAATTATCATATGTCTAATCAATCGCCAGCCCAGGAGTGATGCTCGGGGCTGGTGCACTGAGATTTCCCGGGGGGAGGGAGGAGGGGGAGAGGAGGGAGGGGGGTTCTGGAGGGGGAGCATATGTAAACCCATGGTGATATCATGGCATTGTATGGCAAAAACAATAATAATAAATAAATAAATAAAAATTATATGAATGAAGTAGTTTTACCACTATACAACTTTTACATCAAATATTCACAATAAATATTGAAAAAAATTAAATCAAGAAGAAAATATATCTTCAATAAGTCATATATTATCCAATTATAATATCATAAAAAATTTAAAATAATTTTATGTATTGAGTTGAACAAAAGATTCATTTGTGTTTTTCCATAACATCGTATAGAAAAACCCAAACGAACTTTTTGGCCAACACAGTATTATTAAATTTATTATTTAAAAAGCTTATAATATATAGCAGAGTGGGGTCTCCTCAACCCTATCACATTTTTAAACAGCTATTGAAACAAATCAAATTCAAATCAGTAGTCAATTGATCTGGTTTTAATTTTAATGATAAATCTTCCCATTAGAATAGGTTTATACACTATGTACCACCTTTAGTAACTTTATAATTTCTTGAATCCTATAATGTCTTATTTCTGAGGTTTTGATTTTACATATCCTTTGATAGTAGAATATCTGATCTAACAGCTTTTTTGAGTTAGAAAAAAATAACTCTGCTTTCCACAGTTACCCAAAGCTAGCAAATATCTTAGCTCTGACAATATTTGTTTTCAACTCTCCTGTGCTCCAATGTATTTTATTACAGTACATGGTAATTATCATGAAACACACAACAGATAACTTGCATTCAGGTTACTCAAAACCACTGCTTTAAAGAAGAAAAGGAATGAATCTGTTTCCGTAACAGTGTTTGTGTGTGTGTGTTAGTGTGTAAGTGTGTGCAAATGTATGAAAAAGATAAGGAACGTTTAATGAATAACAGCTCTAAGCCAACTTTCTGAACACCACCCCTCCACAGGCACAGGAAATGGTCAAAAGTTATGAAAATTAAAGGATTTGCCTCAAATTATATAAAAAATATGTTTTATGCTCAGGGGCCTGTATCTTCATGCTCCCCCTTCTGACTCTTTACCCACAGCAGTCCTACATAAACAAATCTCCTTTCTTGTATTGCAAACTTTTAAACACCATATATCAATTTGTTAAAAAGTAATGTCAGTTGTTTGCTTGATTGATCATTCTACCCTGACTTGAACTGAGATAGTATATTCATCAGTCACTCAGTCGTATTTATCGAGGGCCCATCATATGTCCACATTGATCCAGATTCTGGAAACTGAGCAGTGAACCAAACAAAGTCTTTGCCTTGAGGAAATATGCTGAATAGTGAAGGGGAGAGACAACTTGAGAGCATTTGTAACATTTTAGAAGTTTTTATTGATCGATTTTAATTTTACTAAGGAAAACCTGTGTTCTCATGCAGCTTCTAGGTCAATGATATTGCTAGAAAGTGTGAAGTGCCCTCTTCTGAATAATGTAAATCTAAATCCAGTAGTGTGATATAATTATGTATGTATTTTTCAGCTGAAGTGGCTTATAAAACTCTTTATAATTACAAATATAACATTTAATTTCTCTGTTTTTCTTTTCCTTTTCTTCCCCAAACTAATTGGATGTATCTCCCCAAGTCTGAGCTGAGAGTTGTTGTAAGGGAATAAAATTGTAACTGCAGTAAATAATAATATTTTGTAAGTTATCTTTAAATAGTTTATTATATACTATAGCATTTAGTGAACCACCATAGCCTTAACGTCTTAAAAATAGTTTACTGATAAATTATCTCATTTGGAATATATTCTCTCCAGTAAGACCTCCCAATTGAGAGAGAGGAGGAAAGATATCTTCCTTTTTATGTTAATTCACTACACAATTAGAAACATGTTCATTAAATAAAATTTAGAAATTCAGAGGAAGCTCTGCATTTCATATGGAAGCCTGATACTTCTCCCATTAGGTAATGTCTGTCTATGATTTATTTCAATAATAAAAATGATTCTATATTCATAATAAACCCAGACTTGAGACTAAAATCATTTACTTTCACATGCAAAAAAGTCTTTGATTCTTAAGCGGAAAAATGGAGGTCAAAAGTCAGAACTCTATATCCTTTTAAGTGTATGAGGTTTAAGGATGAAAGACTGTCTTTTCATTTAGTGGAGAAAAACAGCAGGGGATCAAATAGGTCAGGACTAATTGGATCCCATTTTAATAGGTTAACTTTTTTATTGTGTATTTTCAAAAAACTGTCCAAAAGATCTTTAACTCCTTTCCTAAGAGAATTCGTGATATGGCTTAAAAATTTTCTTGATTAATAATGAACTCCAAAGAAATGAAAATATAGTAACATGTATTGTAGATAAAAAGTTTTGCTGAAGCCATTACATGTCAAGAAGATTTTAAGAGACCATACTTAATTATAAGTCCCAATTAAATCTGCAAAAATATCGTGAGATCTGCTCACCTTGGTTTGTGTCTGTGCTTCTTTAGATAAACCTGGTTTCTTCATAGTTTTGTAAGTCAAATATAAAAGATTCAAATGTAAAAACATGCACTTTGTGTCTTTTTCCTTAAACTTGACTCAGTCACAATGTATCCTGATGAAATTATGATGCCACATTCTTTATGACTGGATTATGAGAGTGGGGAACCTATAGGCTATATACCTGGTAGAAGAATGGAAAAGCCAGCTTTTCCTCTCCCCCTGCCAGTATGTGGGGGCTTCCCTGGTAGCTCAGTTGGTAAAGAATCCTTCCTGCATTGGGAAGATCTCCTGGAGAAGGGATAGGCTACCCACTCCAGTATTCATGGGCTTCCCTGGTGGCCCAGATGGTAAAGAATCCGCCTGCAGTGGGGGAGACCTGGATTCAATCCCTGGATTGGGAAGATCCCCTGGAGGAGGGTGTGGAAACACCCTTCAGAATTCCTGCCTGGAGAATCCCTATGGACAGAGGAACCTGACAGGCTTCAGTCCATGGGTTCACAAAGAGTCCTACATGATTGAGCAACTAGGCACGGCACAGCATCAATATGGGATTCTAAAAAAAGCACATCAATGACCACCGTTGTTTCTACTGTGGCTACTTATGCTACTACCAGCGAAACCTTATTTGTACTTGCTATGTGCAATCATTTACTCCCCTCATCAATCATATGAGACAGTTACTCTTATTAGATAAATTTCATATGTAAGACACTAAAGCACAGAAATGAGAAGTAGCTAGCCAGGATTACCTATCTGATCAAAGTCAAGATTTGAACCTAGCTTTCCTGGCTCTAAAGCTCATGTTTCTAAGTAAGCTATCTGTGTGTTAATATCCATGTGTTAATAAAACACTAACATGAACTACATGACAAAACCATAATATATTGAAATTAAATTATCACCTGTGTTGAATTTCCGATTGCAAAGTTCTGGATAAATGTTGTCGTTTTGTGGGGGTCCTGCTTGTTCAGACAGTTCCGGTACAACACCGGGAATTAGGAATGAGATCGGGGAGCTGCCTAAGGAAATTGGGGTTGCAGTGGCGGTGGCAACTAAGTCGCCTCAGTCGTGTCCGACTCTGTGCGACCCCATAGACGGCAGCCCACCAGGCTCCGCCGTCCCTGGGACTCTCCAGGCAAGAGTACTGGAGCGGGTTGCCATTGCCTTCTCCAAAATTAGAGATGAGGAACATAAAATGCAAAACCATTTAAAAGAAGCAGAAATCAGTCGAAGTGTAGAGGTGGTCATTTGAGCAGAAAATATTTTTCTAAAGGAAACATATTGTTTTTTTGACTAGTGTGTGTATGTGCAGAGTGAGGCTAGACCATTTGTAAAAGTTCCTGTGGAGAAGGGGGAAATTCTATACATGGAGTTTTAAGATTGTCATATACTTCCTTGTGCTTTCTTGAATGGATGCTTTTTAATTACCTTATTTATTACTCAAGCCCTAGATAGAAATAAATTGGATACATATGTTCATATTTTTAATATGTGATCAGATACTGAATGAGGAATATTTTTAATCTGTTATAAAATATCTCTGGTTAAAAATAACATATGAGTCATCAGCCATGATGGTATATTCAGCATCTTAAAATCATGGTGCTTTTTAAATATTCTTTTGTGTCGGTTTGACTGAGTTATTCATACATCATTGAAAAGAAATTGCTTTTTTTAAAAAATAGAATTCCTTGTCAAAGCTGATAGTCACATGTGGCTTTGAGGTATCAAAATTCAACCTAGTAGTGATCACAGCAAAAATTGCTTTTCTTAGAAATTTAAGAATTCTTAAATATTCAGAAATGGCTAAGACAACAGAAATGTGTCTGGAAGAAGATGTGTTGTGAGTTTTTCACTTTTATGATTCATATTGAGAGTTGTTAATAACAATGTAAGCAATTGGTTGATCACTTCGTGTTTCTACCTCAACATTCCTTTTAGAATGTTTTTAGAAATACTCTTTTTAGATAGAGTTGTATAAATGCATAAAAACTGGAACAAGCAAAATGTTTTTTCTTTTATTGGCTCACTGGTATAAAAATTTTTAATCTGGGAAATGCTTTTATGTTATATTGAGCCCTTATATGCTAATAATGCCCTCATTAAGAGAAGATACTTTCAATTCTGGCAGAACTTTTCTTTACAGTATTCTAGCAAGACCTGGTACAGCTCCTTGCTTGAGGATGTGGGAATGAATGCCTGTGGCCATAGCTCTGTTCTTGGCCTTTGGGCCAAGCTAAAATTGAGAAGAATTCCAGTTCTAATATTGGTTACATATAGCTATTGCACTATGGATTCAGGATTCACATTCCAGTTTTGGGGATGCTGGCAGCAGAGGATTAAAGACGAATCTACCATTAAAAAGTGACTGCAGGCAGTTCTTACTTTGCATGCCGCTATGTTAACTGAAACCAGTGCATGCTGGAAACAGAAGAGCTGTGACTCTTGCTTTACACAGCAGCTGAGTTACCAGACATAGCCATCGAAAACCAGGGCAAGATTTGATTAACACTGTTTCGAGCAAAGTGTCGGCTGTCTGCATTTTCTGCCTGAGTGGCTTCATTTAAGAGAAACAGTCAAATTTCTTTGTTACTGAGCTAATCTCAAGAGACTTAGAATTCTTTTCACTTTGGAGTTCTTGGCTGTGTGGCTCAGTTGAATTGCTCTCATTTACATCTAGGAGGAATGATAAATAAGGAAAAGAAAGTTCCAGGAATATTACAGGAAGGGGAGATAAAATATTCCAATTTTATGTGATTTATTGTGTCTTACAAATCAAAGCATATTTACTATAAACTTCGAAACTTGATTTTGATGTTTTTTTGTTGGGGGGGAACTTGTTCAGTTGAATAGAAGAAAAGAAGACTATCTATAGAACGTTACTGACTAGCACATTTGGTCATTGCCTCTGAATCTCCAGGTTGGAAGACTCATACTATGCTATAATGTCAGTTCATTTAGTAGCATAATAGTGCATTCATGCTCTGATTTCAGTGTCATTTCCTTTTATTTAATAGTATTTTTAAATGTGATATTGATAAACATTGATTAGTATCAGAATCTTGTTAGTATCAAATTGAAATAGGGCTGCCCATAAGAAAAATAGAAAAATTATATATCCTCTTGCTATTTCTGATTACCATTATAGTCATCATTCCTTATTTCAAAATCAGAAGAAACAGGAAATGAACATAAAATTTACCTCTTGTGATTTAGAACTTAAGTTTTTCCCTTAAAAATAGCATTATGAAGAGAACTCATCTGCATAGATTCAAATTAGACTTCTTTCTGAAAATTTTGCATGTCTTACTTTAGGTAATGCTACTTATTACTGCTTTATCTATTTTTCATCTCTCTGATTCTTTCATGATTATTATTTCCAAAATTAAGGTATTATCATAAATATTTAATATTTAGCTGAAAATCCTGTGTCAGACTTTTCTGGAAGCATAAACTTAATGAATTTGAAAATGTTTTATCTGCATTCTCACCAGTTTCTCATGATTACCTTAAAAACTCTATGTGTTAATTGGCATAATACATAAAATTCAGAGTGATATAGTTAGATATTTGTTTGAAATATCTGATGTAAATCAAAAGGATACATGTCTTTGAGATACTATAGTCAGATAATAGTTGGAAAAAAGTTATATTTCACTCTTTTCTCTAAAAAAGTCACCTCAGGATAATATTCAGATTTCTTTTTTTTAGCCAGTAAAAGTTTTAAGCAGTCATTTACTGAGTTAAAAATAAAACCTGATTTGTAAAAAGGATAGGTAGGGTATTGTATATTTTTCTATTTATTTACTTGTGTTTGTATCAGATAGGAAAAGATGAAGCATCATATAATTGCAGGTTTAATTGGAAATACAAAAAACCTCGAATAGCCAAAGCAATCTTGGGAAAGAAGAATTGAACTGGAGGAATCAACCTGCTTGACTTTAGGCTATACTACAAAGCCATAGTCATCAAGACAGTATGGTACTGGTACAAAGACAGAAATATAGATCAATGGAACAAAATAGAAAGCCCAGAGATAAATCCATGCACCTATGGGCATCTTATCTTTGACAAAGGAGGCAAGAATATACAGTGGAGAAAAGAGAATCTCTTTAACAAGTGGTGCTGGGAAAACTGGACAGCCACTTGTGAAAGAATGAAACTAGAACACTTTCTAACACCATATGCAAAAATAAACTCAAAATGGATCAAAGATCTAAACATAAGACCAGAACCTATAAAATTCCTAGAGGAAAACATAGGTAAAACACTCTCCGACATAAACCAAAGCAGGATGCTCTATGACCCACCTCCCAGAATATTGACAATAAAAACAAAAATAAACAAATGGGACCTAATTAAAATTAAAAGCTTCTGCACAACAAAGGAAACTAAAAAAAGGTGAAAAGGCAACCTTCAGAATGAGAGAAAATAATAGCCAATGAAGCAACAGACAAACAATTAATCTCAAAAAAATACAAGCAACTCCTGCAGCTCAATTCCAGAAAAATAAACAACCCAATCAAAAAGTGGGCCAAGGAACTAAACAGACATTTCTCCAAAGAAGACATACAAATGGCTAACAAACACATGAAAAGATGCTCAACATCACTCATTATCAAAGAAATGCAAATCAAAACCACAATGAGGTACCACTTTATACCAGTCAGAATGGCTGCCATCCAAAAGTCTACAAGCAATAAATGCTGGAGAGGATGTGGAGAAAAAGGAACTCTCTTACACTGTTGGTGGGATATCCTCTTTTAAATGTTGGATTCTTCCTCTCAGTTGCTATAGTGCATTTCAAACAGACTTAAAGCTGTCCACTATGGTATATAAATATGTGATGATGTCATATGACACAACACTGAAAGAAGAATAAATTGCATATACATTCATGAATTTTATTAAAAAAATCATTCTTCCTCTGCTGCAAAAAGATTGCTCAAACTTTAGTAGAGAGAATAAAAATTATGCATTTAAAAAAAGATACTGATGAAAAATTTATAAGAACCAAAGCCATAGAAATGCGTAAAATATAGGGATAGTTGAGGAGGAAGAACATGGTACTTAGGATCTCTTGCCTTTCAGGGAAAATACATTCTAGAAATTTAATGGGGATTCATACCTAGAATTCATCTGTATCTGGATCTCATCTATGTGCCTGCTAGTGTTTATGTTTCAATGTATATCAATATGTAATGTGTCTGTAGCCCATCTTTACTTTATACATGTATAATCTAATTTATACCTGTGCATGCATAATAATAGCCTACTTTTAATTGATAATTTACTATATAGTTTATCAGTATAACTTTCTATAAACTATTGTAATTAGTAACCCAAGATCCTTCTAGGATAAAGTAGTAAGACATAAGTTGACTTATATGAGACATATAAAGCAATTTGCCCAAGGCAACATAGCTAGTAAGTAGTAAAACTAGGCTTGAACCTGTTCTCTTGATCACTAAGATATTTCTACTTGCATGTCTGTTACATTTTGTAGGTGTGAGGTAGAAATAAAGGGCTGCTGCCGACTCAACCAGGTTCTCTTGAGATGGTCCTCTGTTGTGTGAACAAAGATATCTATCTGACCATCAGTTTTGTCATCCAGAAGTTTAAATTTTGCAGTAAACTCAAAGATAACCAGCTTCTCAATGGCTGGTATACACTAACAAAACCAAGATATAGCCAAAATGAAAATATACTAATATAGGATAATGCACATTTCAGAGTGGTCCCAAACACTACTGTCAGCCATTCAGCTTGCCCACTCCTTATAGGAGTTCGTGGGAGGCTAAATTCAACATAGATTCATTCCTTTAACATTTCTTGGTCATGTGTCATAATAACTATTGAAGATACACAGAAGGCAAGTGCCTTACTGAGCTGATTTGTCCCTCAAATGGCAAAGGCAGATGAGGAGAATGACAATTATAAAATGATTTGGTAGAGTTGTGAGTGAGTTTAGTGCAAGATGCTGTGGAAGTAGCAGGAAAACCATTACCCCAGCTCTCGGGACTCAGGAAAGTCTCCTGAAAAGAGGTGGTACCTGGGTGGAGTTTCAAAGAGTAAGATTTATCCAGAGGAGGGAAGGATGGCTTTCTAGACAGAAGGATCTATGGTACAGAAGCACAGAAATCAGAAAACACTTGTCACAAAATGAAATACAGGATTCATTATGATAGGAGTATGTGATTACTTTTGAGGAGGTAGTAAAAAGTGAAATAGGAAAAGCAGTATAGAACCATATAATGAAAAAACATGCATAAAGATACTTGATATATTTCTCTTTCTAAGAAGAATAAGATCTTATTATTAAGGACTGAGTATAGTAGTTAACATATACGTGTTTGCATTTGAAACACATCATTCGGAAGTAGTGATTCTTAAACTTTACCCTGCATCAAGACTTACTTGGAGGGCTAAACAAGCATTAAACACAGAGTTTCTGACTCAGCAGGACTAGCGTAAAGCCCAGGAAAATGCATTTCAAAGTTTCTGGGTAACACTAATGCTCCTAGTGTCCAGGTCACATTGCAAGAAGCACTTCTCTGGAGAAGAGACCATGTTAATACAAGGATTAGAGTAGAAATAAAAGAACTCAAGAAAGACACTATTTTGGAGAAAGCTAGGAATGGGGGAAATTAGATGAGGCTTTGAACTAAGGTAGTGAATTGAGTGGAGAGTGAAAGGAGGTAGTAGAATGAACTAAGCAGATACCAGAAGGAAAAAAATTGACTGGCATTGTTATTTGAATAGCAGGGTGAGAGCATACTCTGTTGACCTCCAGAAATCTTGATCGACTGTTTGTTTGGAAATGCCAACAGAGATAAATGCTGAGGGAAGAAATTGAATGGAGGCAGTTGGCCAGAGTAATGACAGCAGAGAGAAGGAGAGGATGTCTGATTTGGCTATATTGACTTTGAGATAACAAGGACACAACAGTGTGTAAAAGTTGGCAAAAACAGAGCTGAGTCTGAGTCAAGATTTAGCGAAAGTTTGCCTTTATCACCTCAGCCATATGCAAGGGAATAGACAAGAAAAAAAGGATAATGGAAAGTGTTTCAAAGAGGGCACTCCACAGAAAAGGCACAACCTTAAATCTCTTCAGTACTTTCTTCAGAAAACCCTATTCCATGAAGCACTGACACAGTTAGATTTTTAATATATGCAGAGTTCCTGTCTAGGTTTAAATTATTTGAGAAGGATACTTTGAATTTAGAAATACAGAGCAAAAATCTTTGGTATTTTACTTTTCTGCTAAATCCAGTGGCGTTAACGCTCATATCTGTAGGTCAAACGAGGATATTTTTTGTCCCATCAGAAAATATCCACCTCACTGCAGGAGAATTCTGCTTGCAATTTTATTCACTCCTTATACAAATATTAAATAAATATGTGTTATCCGAAGTCTCTGTGTGGTGTGCCAAGATGTCCTCCATAGTTTTTCCACGCTTCCAGTTAGTCAAGAGAGCCTTATTGTTAAAAATCATTGCCTCTGAAGTTAGGCTGTCTAGATTTGAACACTTATTAGTTATGTAACCTTTGTCAAATCATTTAAAGTCTTGAAGATTGTTTCATCATCTTAAAAATGATGAAAATATTAACAGCTAAATGAGTTAGGATGCTTTAAATGAGAAGGTAGAGCTCTCAGCATGGCATCTGATACAATAAGTGTTTAATAAATGTTAATTATTATGTTACCCAACCAAGATCTTAGAGCAGACTTACCTGGTATGCATCCAAAAATAAATGCAATTCCAGCAGCTTGAAATACTCAGACTTACTGTCTCTCTATGAAATTTACCATCTTATTTCTCTGAATTCTTCCTCATGTTGTTCTTCAGATTGATATACTGAAAGAGCCTTGAAGTCAGAGAGTTGTAGTCTCTGGATTCCATGCATCAGATTCAGTGTGGTGCCTTATGCTTATTTTGTGTGTGATACGTTATTGACTAAGTTGTCTTTGTCCTTCTGATGTCCAGCTAGACTCTGGACTCTTTGAGAGCTGTGACTTTGACTTATTCAACATCATGCTATCCGTGTCCAGCCCAGTGCCTCAGTCATAAGAGATGTTCAGTCATTCTCATTTTAAGGAATTAATTCTGTGGCTCAGAGAAAATTCATATTTGGGCCAGACTATGTTCAAAGTAAAAATGTAGCTACTTTCCTCTATTAAAAACTTTAAAGAAGGACTAAATAGGACTCTCTCTGGCCTCTTTAAGAAAGACGATTTATGAAATTGGTTGTGTGTTTCTTGCTTCTTCTCTGCCTCCCAGGAAATTTACCCTGTAAAGTTGCCAAGGAAACACTAACAGGTTAAGTCTGGGGAAAGATGTCTCATTAATAAACTCAGATTCATTATTTGGATGCTTGCCTCAAGGAGCCGGTGTTCTGTGATGAAAGATTATTTCCATTAAGCCTTATGTAAAAAGTGAATGATTTTTTTAAGGAAATTTTGTTTTCTGACTTTTACTCAGACCCAGGACTATGTATCTACACTCTGAAATGTTACATTAAAATGAGCATTTTTGATTTTTACTTTAATGTATTTGAATTACTTATTAATGTTCAGCGCATATGTTATATAAAGTTTTCAACCATTGATTTATTTATTGTACAATGGTTAGGGTATCAGGTCTTTAATTTGAAATATTGGCAGTATTTCACCAGAAGATGAATTTAATGTTTCAGTTCAGTTGAGTCGCTTAGTCGTGCCTGACTCTTATTTTCTATTAAATCACTTTGTATATTTTCCTTCTTTGAACTAGAAACCGTAGGTGTAGAGAAATGTATTGCCTCAAGATAAGATAATACAGAGTTGAGTGTCTTTTTTGAAGGAGGATATCTCTTTAGTGATGTATAATGGGCGGGGGGAGTATACTGTGCTTGAAGTTACAACACTCAGGATTTCAAAGCTTCTTTGGAGCGTTTACCAGATGTGCGTTCTTACACAAGTCATTCATTAATTTGTTCATTCAGGCATACTAAAAATACTTGGTATGCAGACACTGTTGCCTTGAGCCATGCTTTCAAATTGATACATTTACACAACAATGAGAAATACTTCAGTTACGTCCTCTGAGACTTGCCTTTTTTAAGTATAAATTATATTACCTGATTTATTCATTCTCAGTCATTCATCTACAAATGACTCCCGCTGTATGGCAAACTGCTCCAGAGGCTGGTGAGCAGTGATCATCCCTTGCTGAACTCCAGACAACTTTGTTCTTTCACCGAACTCTTTTGGGCTTGGAGTGGTCACGACTTCCTGCCAATCTCCATGCTTCACCATTGCACTGGATCCATTAATCCAGCCATATCTCTATAAAATACCCTCGGATTAAGCATCTTACTTTTGAGTTTGCCTGTTGCTTTTGGGTGGCACCTTCACTGATTCAGACAGTCGATCGTATTTGGGTTGGTTTTCAAACAGCAGTGGAGCCAGTGTGGCTGGGTGGCATGAGAGAGAGGGACGATGGCAAAAGACAAGATCAGTGGGACAGCCAAAGCCAGATCATCACAGGGCCTGCATGACATAGTACTGAGTTTGAATTTTATTTTAGGATTAATGGGAAACCATGGAGGCATTTGGATCATGGGAGTGATCTGACCTAATCTTCATTTTAAATGGATACTTCTGGCTGCAGCGTGGAGAATATATGGGGAAATAGAAGACAAGGACACATGAAGAGACGACACTTAGGAAAAGAATTCTTTAGCCCAAGGGAGGATATTGTTGATATGGCCCAAGGGATTAGGATGGTAGCAGCATAGGTGGCGGGGCTTCCTCGGTGGCTCAGGGATTCTTTAGAATCTGCCTGCAGTACAGAAGATGCAGGTTCAATACCTTGTTTGGAGAGATCCCCTGGAGAAGGAAATGGCAACCCACTCCAGTATTCTTGCCTGGAGAATTCCATGGAGAGAGGAGCCTAGTGGGCTACGGTTTATGGGGTTGCAAAGAGTCAGACGTGACTTAGAGATTTAACAGCAACAGCAATGTAGGTAATAAGAAATAGTCTACTCCTAGCCACATTTTAAACATAGAATTGGCAGGATTTGCTGATGGATTTGGACCTGAGAAATTTGATAAATGGTGATGTCAAGATGGGCAGTACTGGGACAGAAACCTACTTTGAGGGAGGAATTGAAGAGAAAACCAAATTTGATTTTGCAGCGTTAAGTGTTAGATGACTGTAATATACCCAAGTGGAAATTGGAGTAGGCAGTTTAAATCTCTGAGGATAAAAGCCATGGTACTAAATAAATTAAGGGAAAAAAAAGTATTTCAAGAAGGATGGAGTGGTTAACTGTGTCAAACATGGCTTAGAGATCAAGAAAAATGATGATGGAACACTGACCATTGATTCAGCCAATTAGATGTCATTAGTAACCTTGATAAGAGGGGTGACAATGATATAGTGGGGACAGAAGCCTGTATTGAGAGAAGATGGAACATGAGGGACGTTTGGAGGGTTTTTTCCATAAAAGAGAGAGAAATACTGAATTTTGATACTTTGAATATATGAATTGTGTAAACTTCTCTACAAACATAAGATACCTCATCATATTTTTGAAGACCTTGAAACAAATTTTATATATAATCATTCAATAAATATGGTTGATGTTTTACTATTTTGTATTGATTTCACTGTACTAATACATTTTTCATAGATTGTTTTACGCACAAAAATGTAGTCTATATTGACATATGGTTACTTCCCTCTAAAGAATTTCTAAAATAATTACAAGTTAAAAATATGCATAAATCAAATTTAAACATACTCATAGCTGGTTACAATATTGTATTGCTTTAAGTATTTTCATATTCTATAAAGTAACTGGAAGAATAATACTTGAATACTTGATATTAACTTTAAATGTAGCTATTAGGTTCTAAGATGTTCTGAATCTGATGACATGTTCAATGTTAGAATCAGTTGACTGTTTAGAACTTTATTTTATTCATCTTAGCATATTTAATACCCAGATTACCTTATCAGATTACCTTATCATCTTCTCCTTAACCATAACTGGCTGATCCTACTCTTCAGGGATTAAAAATAAGGACCCATCAGTTGCCCTGAGAAAAATCTCAAGTCCCAAAGTACTCTTCTTCCCATCTCCACCCAGAAGAAGCAGGATTTTCAACATCTGAACTTAACAATTTGCATGAAAAACCACATGATTAATCCCTATAGCTCAATCATTCAAATTATGTGTCAAAGGGAAAAAATATATCAATTTTTCTATCATGGGAAAGGGGTACAAATAGGCAACCATAGAAAATGGCATTTGTTTTAAATCTGCCCTCAAAGGGCTGCACTCAAATCTCACTGTGCTCAGAGCTCTGACACTGGTTGCTCCATCCCACTTGCAGTTCAGCCTTCCCAAGATTTCTGATTCATGGATCAGCTTTGAATTACCAACCTTCCATCTCAGGAGCAGGGTTTCCCCATGTAAAAGAGACTGACTCTACATAGCTTGTGTCAAAGACTGGCTAATAACCTCACTCAGGTATTTGACACCTTGGAGAAGGAAGTGAAACTTTCATCACCTGGATTTTCTTTTTAAGAAAGTTGATTACAAAATTCAAGCAGTTCATTAATCCTGGTTTATTCGGTTCTGCGTAGATGATAACAGTCCATATGAAAGAGGCTATGTAGTGCTGCTGTTAAGCAGCAAGCCACCCCCAAGCAGCACATGGCAGGGGCCAGGTTCACTTTCCACATTTCAATGGATTTGACTGAGGAGACAGTGAGTCCGAAGGGACTGGAAGAGTACAATACATACGCAGCATAAACAGTCACCACGTGTCAGCTTTCCACATCCCTAGAAAGGCCAGGACTAGGGTGAGACAAATGAGGTACTTAGGGCACGGAGTTTAAAGAGTCATTCACTCTTAGGGTTCTACAAATGTCAGTTTGTTTTGCAGATGTCTAAGAAATGGGCTATATCATTTAAGAATGGCATATAACATTAAAGGTATCACTCTCAGGATCCTGTAAGGGCAGGATCAGCACCTGTATGACCTTCAAACTGAGTGTCTCCTTACATTTTTCACCTTAGTCACATCGCTTGCCTAAGTCCAGTCCTGGACCTGGACCCCAGGCCCACAGGGCAACACTGATTTGGTTGAGCCAGATAACAGACACAAGCGCAGCGGGCTCTTCTGTTGAGGGGGAGCCCATTCCATCCTGAGCTTTAGCGATTTTATATCCTGTAGATATATCCTGTAGATGGATCTGGGGGTGCAGGGGGGAATTCCATGCCTCACTGGTGCCAGGGAGGAGAATGAGAACCAGTTATGTGGAAGCTCTTTGTGGCTTGCTTATGTCGTCATGTTCCTGGGAGGCCCACAGGATGTTCCACCAAGACCTGTGCCACTTGAAGGTTAGCCTTGCCTACGTGGCCCATGTGGATATGCGCAAGCTCACCAGGATGCCAAGGTGAAGCTGTCCCCCTACAATTGGTATTAAACACACAGGTTTGAAAAAAATAAAAATAAAAACACAGGTTTGGAATCATACAAATATATTTTGTAACTCCACTTTTTAATAGCTGTATGATATTGGTTAAGCTATGTAAACCTCTTAACCTGTTAAGTGAGAAAAGAAACTACTTTATAAGGTTGTTGTAGCTATTTTATAAGACAGTTTATAATATATACAAGGCATTTAAAGAGTGTCTGCATATAGTAAATGTTCAGTAAGTAGTAATTGTTTTATTAGCTATTAAATCTAAATTCCATAACCTAAAAAAGATCAAAGTTTAATTTGAATGTTTTAATCAAATAACATTATTGCAATAGCAAATTTTAAAACTGTCTATAAAATTAATGTTTTTACTTTCTAGGGTCTCCCTTTTTGTTATGTATTTAAGAAGACATGAAAAAACAAGATAGACACATTTATCAAAGATTTAATTTATATTTGGTAGATAAAATATTCAACAACCATCTAAAAGACTGACTCACTTTCAACTATTTTCAGAGTTTCTCAAGGGATTTGCTTATTTCACCCGTTAATTTTACAGCATAAATGCATTCGCGCATACTTCTCTTGTTCACACCTGAAAAATTTTTTTTTGTCAAGTGATGGATAAGCCATGTTTAACTTGGGTTTCTGTGCAAGTAGGACACTGTCTCAACTTACACTCAAAGTAAAATATAAGCTCAAAAACTGTTTTTTAATTAAAAGAGTGAAAGAATACATCTGCATTCTCTTTAAAGCCATGAATTCATAATTTGCTTTAATTCAGCATGTCGAAAATCTTGAATAACAGTGCCTTTTCCATGCATCTTCAGAATTCTCTTGTTGATTAATTTTTCTCAAGACCATGAGAATTAATAGCATTTTTAATAATATCCAGGTGTTTGGCTGATTCTCTGATCATAGATATTTAAATTTCTTTGCCTTCTGTCTTCACTCAGTTGCCTTTCCTTCATCTCAGATTTCTAGCTGCCACTACACTTCCCCAGATTCCTCAAACCTATGCATTCAACTAGATCCAAACAGAGAAGAAGTGACCAGGGTCACAAGAAAGAAACATTTTAGCAAAAAGTGTTATTTGTTTATGTAACCCTAAGCTTCTTTCTGCTACTTTGAGCAGACTGTTTTCTTTTTCTTTTTTTATTTGGGAGGAGATGGGGCTGGTTTAGAAATTAAAAGCTGCAGACGTTAACATCCCGAGAGATTTTACTTAAAAATCTACAATTCTAGCTTCTTTTGAAAAGATCATGGTTTGTAACCCTGGAACCAAAGCTAAACAACTGACAAAAAAAAAAAGAGCTGCAGTTGTCCCTAAATCAGGGCACTTGCTTTCTAGTTTGTCACAGCATCACCCATGTCTTTATTTGTGATATCTTTGTCAATTGTAATCTTTACTCAGGTATGATCTACTGTGGTTACCATTTAAGATTAGAAATCAGTCCTTGTGAAAGAATAGCTAATCTATCCAGATCTGTTTAAATATTCATCTTCTAGATGTAGTAATTGGAGAAGGAAATGGCCACCCACCCAAGTATTCTTGCCTGGAAAATCACATGGACAGAGGAGCCTGGTGAGCTGCAGTCCTTGGAGTCGCAAAGAGTCAGGCACGACTTAGTGACTGAACATGTATAGTAATTGAGTGAATTGTAGATAATTAGATTTTTTTGTAGTTTAAGCATTTTCCATTGGTTCAATATTCTTGCAAATAATGTGCTAAATTGTGATTTTATTTAATTTTCTTTATTCTGCTCCACCCTCACTTCAGCTTCTTAGAGAATAAAACATCTGCTTTCTCACCTAGGGCCGTTTTCTTTGCATATTTTAAGAATAATTAATCTGTTTGTATTTTTTTCTATTTACAGATTGTACAGAAAATATCTAGATTTTTAGATAACAACAATTGGCATAGCTTTACCATAAGCATAATTATCTCAGGACAGAACAAAAATGAAGTTGAGTGCCCTCATTTTGTAGCTAAGAAACATATTACACTGTGGGACTGGGAAATTCTCCATGCTGTTCAGTAGCATTTTACAATCAACACCTCTCCCCTTTTCAGGATATCGAATCCCTAACAGGAGGGCTGGCTGGTTCTAAGGGGGCTGATCCACCGGTAAGTTAGATTCTTCATTAAATTTAACTATTGACAAATTGAATTATGTACATACCAGATCATCAGGATTACTTGTATACAAGTAGTTGTACAGGTAACGTTTTGGAATAGGCTCTTTAAAAACTTTATAGCTATTGCAATAACTAATACAAAAATGTGAACTTGCTTCAAGGTGTCATTTGGTCTTTGAAAAAGTTTTAATAACTCATAAAATTCACCCCTACATTGACTCTAAAAATAAGAATGAAAGCTTCATTAGAATGTATAAACACCTTACGTCCTACTAATGGGCTACAACAAAAGTTAAAACATTTTGGAACTTGAGAGTTTACCATTTCATCTAAGTGTATGATTTTAGTTGCAATATACTTTCTTGCTACTGAGAAAAAAAAAATTTTTTTCAGGCCATTTTTTTTTCACAGTGTTGATTCTTGATATCACTGTTTCTTTCCTACTTTACCCAGGAAATGCATGAAAATTTTAGAAGATTATTATTTGTAGACAATAGCAAGAGATTGATAGTCTAATATCGGAACACTGTAGTGTTTTCTGTGATGTCTGATCTCAGATAACATTCAGTAAAACAACATTCTTGTGATTTCGCGCTTCAGGCACAAACGTTAGTTCATGGCATTATCTCAAGTGATAAAATTCGGTGTATTTCAACACATAGCCAATGTATGAAATTTTTTAAATCACTGCTTCCTTTTCACTTAGCTCTGTGAGGTTTAATGTGAAACAGAATCCTGTGTTATCAATATTTAGCTATACTTCATCTAGGCATCTATCTGAAGTCCATAATTACATTAAGACATCACTAAAGTGTTAAAGAAAGTGAGTTGTAGCTTTTTCTCTCCTGTCTTACTCTCCTGTATCTCATGGTGCTATCTAATCTTTATCAAATTGCTCCTAAAGTAAGCTAAGCAACAAATTTTAGTCCCTGAACCTATTATACTGAAGCATAAGAAAAGATGAGATGTAAGTCAGCCCAGCAAGTGTACTGTGACAGGATTTTCGGCCAGTCTTATATGTAAGTAGTATAGGTCACTGCTTTTGTGATGTAATTTCACCCTGCTGTTTGCATTATGTCTGTGCATATCATGCCCCTTTTATTAGAAGAATAAGTCCATTCCCTTTAAAAGGCCTCCCTTACTGCTCACTGATTCCTCAAAGAATTCTGCAACTAGAGATAGGTTGGTTTTACAAGGATTTGTCTCTTGTTCAAAACAAAGCAAAATACCTCTCTTCCTCATGTGGCCATAAAACTCTTCCCTGCTATTTTCATGTTAAAATAAGTTAATCGCATCCTTTCAAGAAGCCAAATTTCAAAACATAGAAGATTGAGTCCGCATTAAAGGCTTGTTATTAAAAGAAGCCCCTGTGGCCAGAAGGTCACAGAAATGAAAGTCGATAACCTGAAGGCAAACTTAACCAACTTCATTTCTAAGAGCTAAAGTGAAGTGAATATGTGTCTGTGTTTTATACGACACATTTGTTTGTCTTTTCTTTGGACATAACTTATAATATCAGGAGGATAAAGGTTCTCTCTTGGCATCTCCTACCATGAAGATGTGTTTATTTTATAACGGTTTGTGGAGTGGAAATTCATCACACAAATGTCAGAGTATTTAAGAGCTTAGACAATCTAGGGTGTTAACAGTGTACACATATTTACTGTTTCCCATCGTTAAAGAGATATCCAGAGCGTATTACCAAGAGCTATGTAAAGAATCACTTTTGAATATTCTATATAGCTTATAAAAGTAGTCGAAATCTGAAGGTGAAATGGTAATAATGTCTACAGTTGCTTCAGTCATTTAAGACTTTGAATTAAGATACTGTTTTTGCCCCCAGATTAGAAAACTGAAAGTCAGATTAAATTATACATTAACCTAAGTGCATTTGAAGTTTCAAATTACTTTTTTCTTTCTCTAAGACGGATCTTTATAATAGATTATTTAAATAGTATTATTCATTATCCATTTCTAAATTTATGTATTTTTAATAAATGTTTACAGTGTATTACTAAAGCCATTCTGTGTTGAAATTTTCATTGGTAAGAAATTCAAGATCTTATAATTTTTGCTCATTGAACAGAGTAATAGAAAATGTTGAATGAATGGTCTCTCACAGGGATGCATAGCTGTGGAGTAATATCTTTACCAGTGTAATAGAAATACCAGATACATCTTCAACTATGAGTTTATTTAAAGCTTGAAAATTTTTCTGTGAATAGATATAAATACTATTTCTGAAGCATTAAAAAAAATGAATGTTGCATTTTTTCAGATAGCAAGCATAAATAAAAATTTTTGTCAAATTTGCAAATGTGTTTATACATTTGCATATCTGGTAAGAATAAATTCGTGTAACTCTAGGAATTCAGTTTGCATTGATATTTTTAACTCTAAATGTTAAGGAGGTATTTTGAAAATTCCAATAGTCTCAGTTGTAATTCTAATAATGAAAGGGAGACTGGCTCATTCATTGTTTTCAGGGGACAATTCAAGATGTTTTATAATGGTTTTCTTCTGAAAAGAATTTTGGGAAGTATGTTTTTAAATTAATAAATTGGGAACCCATTGTTGCTTCATATAGAATTTACAGATTTTTCTAAATCACACAATTATCTTAGACAAAATGTCTTCTATCATTGAGAAAAATATTGCTTGTTACGTTAACTTAAAATTATCTTTGAAAAATTCTATCCAAGATATTTTATATTCTGCATATATTTTTCATTCACAAAAATTAGACTACAGATTAACCTCTAGTGTAAGCACATTGCGTATATTCACATACAAAAATAAGCAAACTTTTTAACGGTAAAAAATCTGTCTGCAACATGGGAGAGCCGGGTTTGATCCCTGGATCGGGAAGATCCCCTGGAGAAGAGAATGGCAACCCACTCCAGTATTCTTGCCTGGAGAATTCCATGGATAAAGGAGCCTGGCGAGCTATAGTCCATGGCAGGCTACAGTCCATGCAAAGAGTCAGACCTGCTGCTGCTGCTGCTGCTGCTATGTCCCTTCAGTCAAGTCCGACTCTGTGTGACCCCATGGACGGCAGCCCACCGGGCTCCTCTGTCCACGGGATTCTGTAGGCAAGAATACTGGAGTGGGTTGCCATTTCCTTCTCCCAGTCAGACATGACTGAGTGGCACACCCATATAAAATAAAGGGGAGAAAAATAGATCATTAAAATGGCGTTATTAAGTTAAATAGTGCTTTTTAAATACACCATTTCACCATAGTGTTTTAAATTTTAAATATGAGCATTATAAAAAGGGAAAAACTTGTGAAATGTTAGATGTCAAGGATGTCTCACTTTATCGAGTTGTCAGGCCATCAGGCCGGCTGATAGGAAGGCCAGGGTAAGGTCTAAACAGCTCGGTTTGTAATGGCCAGGGGGATTTTGGATGCTGACAAGCAGGTACAAAGCATAAACAATTCAACTGCTACACCAGCTGAACCTCATATCTGGAGAGCTGTGGCTATACAGGACCATGCGGAATCAGCAGTGTGACAGATCTCTGTCTTGTTTTGAGCCCATGAGCCAATGATGCAGAGGTTTTGGCTAACCACTGGCCCGGAAGCCAGGATTTGTCCCACACTGCTAGCTAGGTCTGAGTCTGCAGGGGGGATTTAAGCTAAGCTTTGGCCACAAAAGTTAAGTTTAGTGATACAGACCTAAGCAGACTAATGTACACAATGAGAGGAGTTGCTCTTTGTTATTTGGTTTAAGGAATGTTCTTACTATTTATATGCTGATATAAACCAGCTATTGACTTTCTTATTATTTCTGATTATTTTTAAGAGTTAATATGGGCAAAGTCTAATAGGGAGGAATGTGAGAAAAACCCTAGACAGACTCTATGAAACAAATTTCTGAGCGTATTGGTCAAATGTCGAGGTGTCCTGAGAGTTCAGAGTGCTGTGATCAGTGTTTGAATTGAGTCCGCATCACTGCCTCACCCAGGACTGACAACAGCTGTGCTCCTGGGCTGTTCCGTTCATCCCCTAGTTTCTTTCTATTTGTTACCTTGGCATAATCAAATCTATAAGTTTGCTTCCTACACAACTTAAGTGTTTTAATTTTTCTAAGCTTCCTTTATTCAAATGCTACTGGTTCTCTTTATTTCTAGAGTACGGTGAATACGTGGCTATCCATCTAATCTGTAACCTTAGGCTTGATTTGCACACTGTCCTGAACATTCTCCAGCTGTGTTAATTTTTTCCCGCTGAGGAACCAGAATTGTACATTCCATATTTTTGTTGTACTTTCTGTTCTCTTTTTAATGGTCTTCCTGATGGTTCTTAGGAATTTGAGTAAACGCTCCACAGAACTTAAAACCAATTCATTTTCCTGAGGGTGCTGTTTAGATCAGGTTATGTAGTTTTCAAATTGTAAATAGCATTAAAATTTTAAAGTCTCCAAACTGATTTTAATTTGATTATTCAAAAAATGCCAATGTTCTACTCACTTGCTTCAAAAGATAAGGCAATACAAAGTGTGAGTTTGAATTGTGATGTAATTTAATTTCTTTCACATTGAAGGTTCTATTGCTTTATTACATATTTTCATTGTCCTGTTTGATTAGTCAGAATTCAGTGTATATTTGAGTGTACACTGTGTGCGAGACGTTTACTTGGGTTTTGGAAATACTGTGGTAAGAAATTCACAGTTTCTTTTTTCAGCGCCTTATAATATAGTTAAAGAGACAAGTTGGTAAAATAATTACAATGTAATAGAAGCACAGGATGAAATGAAAATGAGTAAAAGGATCGTGTAATCCAAGTTGGGAGTTATAGGTGGCTGGAGGATCAAAGAAGGCAAATCAAAGAAAACAACGTCTAGTTGTAGAATGAGTTGAAGCTTGCCAACTGAAAAAAGTCAAGCATGGAATTTTAAATAAGGAAATATTATATGTGTAAGTGAAAAATTGGAAAATAGAGTGGCTAGGATATGAAATAAGCTGGAGGATGGTGGGTGGTGATCAGATAGAAGGTGAAAGATAATACAGGTCAAGAGGAAGAAATTCCATGGAAAAAAATTGTGCTCTGTACTAAAGAACAGGAGGACCCGTTAAAGTCTTTAAATAGGAGAGTCACTTAATCAGCTCTGTCTTTTAGAAACATTTTTATGGCTCTACTGAAGAGAGATTTAGAGAAAAGCTTAAGCAAGAAAACCATTGAAAGAGGCTATTAGAGTCATCCAGAGGACAGATGATAGAAATGATCATGGTGACTTTTTTTTGGTCTTGTCCCAGTACATCATAAAACTAATTGAGGCAATATCTCAGGGGAAAGTCAACCTTTTGTTTTGTTAAAACATTAAATTTTTAGTTTGAGCCTATCAAGGGACAGTGAGAATGGAGAGGAATAACCTGCTTCATGAGCTATTAAGGACTTAATGAATAACCAGGAATAGGTGGCTGTTTGGAGGGAGGAGAATAAAACTCATGGAAAACTCCAGGCTGATTTTGAACTTTCTAGCTTGGCAATTTAGTGAATAAAGGTACCATACGTAAGAGACAAGAATCCTACCAGGTGGAGCATTTCTGGAGAGGGGATATTGAGTTCAGTTTTTGATACATTAGATTGAGGTGTCAGAGTTGGGAATATATGAATGATTTTGGAATTTAGAGGTTAGATATTATTTATAGGCATTGATTTGAACATGTAGAATAGCTGGAATAGTTGAATAGAATAGAACACGTGAAATAGTTGACACTTGGAGCTGATGAAATCTCTCCAAAAAATGTATTCTTTTTTTTTTTTTAACTAATAACCAAAATCCATCTTTTCTTAAATTTATTTTTAATTGGAGGAAAATTGCTTTACAATAATGTGTTGGTTTCTAGCATAGAGCAATTCAGATCAGTCATAATTATATATTTACCCTCTCCATCTCGAGCCTCCCTCCCCTCTCCCTGTCCCACTCCTTTAGGTCATCACAGAATATCAGGTTGGGCTCCCTGTGTTATATAGCCCCTTCTCAAGAGCCATCTGTTTTCCACATGGTAGTGTATATATGTCAAGGCTTCTTTCTCAAGAGCAACCCTCTCCTGCCTCCACTGTGTCCACAAGTCTATTCTCTACATCTATGTCACCATTCCTTCCTTGCAAATAGGTTCATCAGTACTTAAAAAAATGTGTTCTTAATGAGAAGAGAATTCAGAATAAAGCCCTGAGTAAGAAAGCATTTCAAGGTCAGAGGAAAGGTAAAGGTAAGAGGAAGAGCATGCCTCAAAAAAGATAAAACAGAGATGATTACAAGGAAAGAATACCAGAAAAATGTGCATGCCAAGGCCACATGAAGATGGTGAAAAGGATTTTTAGCAGATTCATGATGTTGAGCATTCAAGAACAGAGTGCCCCAATGAAATTTAGCAATAAGAGTATAAAGGGTGGTCTGCTATCTAGTTGCTAAATCTTGTCCAACTCTTCTGTGACCCCCATAGACTGTAGCCACCAGGCTCCTCTGTCCATAGGATTTCCAAAGCAAGAATACTAAAATGGGTTGCCATATCCTTTTCCAGGGGATCTTCCTGACCCAGGGATCGAATCTCTTTCTCCTGAATTGGTAGGTGGATTCTTTATACACTGAGACACCAGGGGAGCCCAAAGGTGTTCTAGGTGAGAGTAATTGTAGTGGAGTAATTCAGTTAGAATCTAGTTCATTTCCAAGGCAAACCTTTCATATCACGGTAACCCAAGTCTATGTCCCAACCAGTAATGCCAAAGAAGCTGAAGTTGAACAGTTCTATGAAAACCTACAAGACCTTATAGAACTAACACCCAATAAAGATGTCCTTTTCACTACTGGGGACTGGAATGCAAAGGTAGGAACTCAGCAAACACCTGGAGTAACAGGCAAATTGGGCCTTGGAGTACAGAATGAAGCAGGGCAAAGTCTAATACAGTTTTGTCAAGAGAATGCACTGCTCATAGCAAACACCCTCTTCTAACAACACAAGAGAAGACTCTACACATGGACATCACCAGATGGTCAACACTGAAATCAGATTGATTATATTCTCTGCAGCCAAAGATGGAGAAGCTATATATAGTCAGGAAAAAACAAGACCAGGAGCTGACTGTGGCTCAGATCATGAACTCTTTATTGCCAAATTCAGACTTAAATTGAAGAAGGTAAGGAAAACCACTAGACCATTCAGATATGACCTAAATCAAATTCCTTATGATTATACAGTGGAAGTGAGAAATAGATTTAAGGGACTAGATCTGATAGACAGAGTGCCTGATGAACTATGGACGGAGGTTCATGACATTGTACAGGAGACAGGGATCAACACCATCCACGTGAAAAGAAATGCAAAAAAGCAAAATGGCTGTCTGACGAGGATTTACAAATAACTATGTAAAGAAGAGAAGCAAAAAGCAAAGGAGAAAAGGAAAGGTATGCCCATCTGAATGTAGAATTCCAAAGAATAGCAAGGAGAGATAAGAAAGCCTTCCTCTGTGATCAGTGCAAAGAAATGGAGGAAATCAACAGGATGGGAAACACTAGAGATGTCTTCCAGAAAATTAGATATATCAAGGGAACATTTCATGCAAAGATGGGCCCAATAAAGGACAGAAATTGTATGGACCTAACAGAAACAGAAGATATTAAGAAGAGGTGGCAGGAATACACAGAAGAACTATACAAAAAAGACCTTCATTACCCAGATAATCACGATGGTGTGATAAATCACCTAGAGCCAGACATCCTGGAATGTGAAGTCAAGTGGGCCTTAGGAAGCGCCAATACGAACAAAGCTAGTGGAGGTGATAGAATTCCTGTTGAGCTATTTCAAATCCTAAATGATGATGCTGTGAAAGTGCTACACTCAATATGCCAGCAAATTTGGAAAACTCAGCAGTGGCCACAGGACTGGAAAAGGTCAGTTTCCATTCCAATCCCTAAGAAAGGCAATGCCAAAGAATGCTTGAACTACCCAACAGTTGCAGTCATCTCATATGCTAGTAAGGTAATGCTCAAAATTCTTCCAGCCAGGCTTCAACATTATGTGAACTGTGAAATTCCAGATGTTCAAGTTGGTTTTAGAAAAGGCAGAGGAACCAGAGATGAAATTGCCAATATCTGCTGGAATATCGAAAAAGCACGAGAGTTCCAGAAAAACATCTATTTCTGCTTTACTGACTATTCCAAAGCCTTTGACTGTGTGGATCACTATAAACTGTGGAAAATTCTGGAAGAGATGGGAATACCAGAGACCTGACCCGCCTCTTGAGAAACCTGTATGCAGGTCAGGAAAGAACAGTTAGAACTGGACATGGAATAACAGACTGGTTCCAAATAGGAAAAGGAGTACATCAAGGCTGTATATTGTCACCCTGCTTATTTAACTTATATGCAGAGTACATCATGAGAAACACTGGGCTAGAGGAAGCACAAGCTGAAATCAAGATTGCTGGGAGAAATATCAATAACCTCAGATATGCAGATGACACCACCCTTATGGCAGAAAGTGAAGAGGAACTAAAGAGCCTCTTGATGAAAGTGAAAGAAGAGAGCAAAAAAGTTGGCTTAAAACTCAACATTCAGAAAACTAAGATCATGGCATCTGGTCTCATCACTTCATGGCACGTAGATGGGGAAACACAAGAAACAGTGGCTGACTTTATTTTTCTGGGCTCCAGAATCACTGCGGATGGTGATTGCAGCCATGAAATTAAAAGACACTTACTCCCTGGAAGGAAAGTTATAACCAACCTAGATAGCACATTAAAAAGCAGAGGCATTACTTGGTCAACAAAGGTCTGTCTAGTCAAGGCTATGGGTTTTCCAGTAGTCTTGTATGGATGTGAGAGTTGAACTATAAAGAAAGCTGAGCAGCAAAGAATTGATGCTTTTGAACTGTGGTGTTGTAGAAGACTCTTGAGAGTCCCTTGGACTGCAAAGAGATCCAACCAGTCCATCCTAAAGGAGAATAGTCCTGGGTGTTCATTGGATGAACTGATGTTGAAGCTGAAACTCCAAAACTTTGGCCACCTGATGTGAAGAGTTGACTCTTTTTAAAAGAACTTGATGCTGGGAAAAATTGAGGGCAGGAGGAGAAGGGAACGACAAAAGATGAGATGGTTGGGTGGCATCACCAACTCAACGGACATGAGTTTGGGTGAACTCTGGGATTTGGTGATGGACAGTGAGGCCTGGTTTTCTGTGGTACATGGGGTCACAAAGAGTCGGAAACGACTGAGCAACTGAAGTGAACTGAAAAATAGGAAGATAAAAATTGTATTCAACAGTAAGGAAATAATTGCAAAGAGTTTAATTATGAAGGAAGTGAAAGAAATAATAGCCAACATTAGAGATGAGGTTGAGAGAAATTGTTCTAAGGAGAGAAAATTTGAGTGTGTTGAAACATATGGAATGCTTATAGAGAGGGAAAAGAATTTACAGAGGCAAGAGAAGTTAATAGGTCAGTGGATGAAGCAGAATAAGATGGACCCAGGGCATGTTATATAGAAAGAGTAATGTCACTTCAAATGTGAAATAAAGAAGAAAAATATAATGGAAACTGGTACAAACATTTTTTTTGGTGGTGGTGGGGCTCTTGTTAAAGCTGAGATAGTTCCCTTTGAATGGCTTCTATTTTACCCACAAAGTAAAAAAGAACTAATTAGCTAACAATGGTGGGGATATGATGGGTTAAGATAGTTCAAGAATGTAGAGAAGATATATTTAGCTTTTATGGATTTTGGAAGAACTATGCAAGCCATAGATGGTTTAATGGAAAGTGTTAGGGTCTACTTATTGTAGATAGTGATTTTGTACTGATTATAAATATGTAAATAAAGCTGTGTTTGCTTTTGCTTCAACGGTGCTCTCGGAGAAGGTGGTGGCACCTCACTCCAGTACTCTTGCCTGGAAAATCCCATGGATGGAGGAGCCTGGTGGGCTGTAGTCCGTGGGGTCACAAAGAGTCAGACATGACTGAGCGACTTCCCTTTCACTTTTCACTCTCATGCATTGGAGAAGGCAATGGCAACCCACTCCAGTGTTCTTGCCTGGAGAATCCCAGGGACGGGGGAGCCTGGTGGGCTGCCGTCTATGGGGTCGCACAGGGTCGGACACGACTGAAGCAACTTAGAGCAGCAGCAGCCACAGTGCTCTGTAGCTCAAGTATGGTTCAGGGAACGCCTGCAGTTATTTTGATTTCAGGTTGTTGTTCTGACAGGCAATTATTATGGAAGAGCAATGAAGCAAGGTAATTGAAAATATTAGCAAGAATATCATAAAGTCTAAGCTGAATAAGAATTGCAGTGAATATAGGAAAGGATCTCAATAAGTTGAAAAACCTCTTCCTTCCAGACAGTGTAGCTTACAAAGAGTAGGATGCCTGATTTAAGCACTATAGGAACGAAACTTTCCCAGGTACTGATAAGATCCAAGTTGTGGTCATGGAAATAGATGAAGTGTAGAGGGCATGAAGTTCATCGGAACTGATGACATCAAGGAACTGAGAAGCCAGTTTGATGGGTTATTTATGTGGACCCTGCAATCTTTTCTACCCATATTTACTCCTTTGACAATCCTAACCTATTTTACAGCTTAAGTGCCATCTAGACATTGATAATTGAGTAATTTACGTCTCTAGACTGATCACTTCCCTAAACTTCAGACTTGTATAATCCAACTAAATATTTGACATATCTACTTTTATATTCAATAGAAATTTAAAGCATAATGGGTTAAAAACTGAGCTTCTGGTCTTCTCTGTCAGTTTCCACAAATCTGCGTTTTACCCCTAAAAATTCATGTCTATTTCATACCACTATTTTCAAAAGTTAAAACCATAGAGTCATCCTGTAGGTTTTATTTTCATAATTTATGCATAATTTGACCAATTTTCACCACCCCTACAATATTACTACCCTGGTCTGAATCATCATACTTTCTCATATATCCTTTCTCAGTGAACCAAGCAGGATAAATTTCTTTGAATATGTCAACTTGTGTCACATCAAGGCTTAAATCATTGTCGACTTTCCACCAGAATAAAATTCCCAAAGCCCATGGAGTGGTTTCTAAGACCTTTCATGACTTCTTTCGTTACAATGTCTCTAAGAACTCAAGTCCTAGCTTCCTTTCCATAGTTCATTCCACTTTGATTGCACTAACAATTTTCTAGCCCTTTATAAGGGCATCCTGTTGTCATTATTCCTTCTGCTCACCTTGATGTTTCCACAGATACCTGCTAAGCTTACTCCCTCACTTTCTTTAGCTCTGTGTTCAAAAGCTACTTCATCAGAGAGATCATCTAATATTCTTTTCTCTGCCCCTATGTGCTTATTGTTTGTTTTCTTCTATTATAAGAAAAACTCCATATAGTTGAGACTGTCTCATTTGTTCACTATTATATTGCAAAAATCTGGAATAATACCTGTCACATGAGTCCCTCAATGTATATTTGCTGAATGAATAAGAACAGAACTCAAACACATGGTATATATGATCATGTTTGTGTGCTTAATGTAATAACTGTAGCAGAATACTACATGGTGAAAGGGATTGCTGCTGCTGCTGCTGCTAAGTCTCTTCAGTCGTGTCCGACTCTGTGCGACCCTGTAGATGGCAGCCCACCAGGCTCTGCTGTCTCTGGGATTCTCCAGGCAAGAACACTGGAGTGGATTGCCATTTCCTTCTCCAATGCATGAAGGTGAAAAGTGAAGGTGAAGCCTCTCAGTCATGTCTGACTCTCAGTGACCCCATGGACTGCAGCCTAACAGGCTCCTCCATCCATGGGATTTTCCAGGCAAGAGTACTGGAGTGGGGTGCCATTGCCTTCTCCAGAAAGAGATTAAGCCTGTTAAAATAATACTGGAATGAGATTTCATGAGTTTATTTCAGAATATGCTAGTGGTAGCAGGAATTAAAATAGTGGAGAATAAAAACCTTACAAAGGCAGCATTAGTAGAATCTTTTAGGGGGAAAAGAATTAGGACTCAAGGGTAACTTCAAATATTGACCATTGGAAAAATAATGGCAATGCCAAAGCATAAGGATATATTTGGATACGGAATATCTTATTTGTCTCATTTAATATCACTAAATGTAATCCTTTGAAAGCAGAAATTTCTATCTGGTTTATAACTATATACTCCAATGAACAAATGAATGAAGAATAATCTAGTAGGTCTTTAGACAGAATTAATGTGAACCAGGTATTGAAAATTTTCAAAAAATTAAAGTAAAAGAAAAGAAATGGAACTTCCATTGTTGGTTTAAAGTTATACTTAGAGCCTCAAAGCATAGTATCGTTGGTGGTAAGTATCTCCGCATTGTATGTAGTAGTGCTAGACATACTCACCATGCGCGCATGCTCAGTCACTAAGTTGTGTCTGACTCTTTGTGACCCCACAGACTGTAGCCCACCAAGCTCCTCTGTCCATAGGATTTCCCAGGTAAGAATGCTGGAGTAGGTTTTCATTTCTTTCTCCAGGAGATCTTCCTGACCCAAGGATATAACCTGGGTCTCCTGCTTTGCAGGCAGTACCACTGAGCCACCAGGAAAGACCATACTCACCATAGATTTGTTAATTAATAATTACAGTCATGTCAGTACTGCCACTGTGAATCACCACCTTTAGCCTAAGTGGTGACCAGACAGGACTTATTAGCAGAATTTCAGTTCAGTTCAGTTGCTCAGTTGTCCAACTCTTTGCAACCCCATGAATTGCAGCACACCAGGCCTCCCTGTCCATCACCAAATCCCGGAGTGCACCCAAACCCATCATCGAGTCGGCGATGCCATACAGCCATCTCATCCTCTGCCATCCCTTCTCCTCCTTCCACCAATCCTTCCCAGCATTAGGGTCTTTTCCAATGAGTCAACCCTTAGCATGAGGTGGCCAAAGTATTGGAGTTTCAGCTTCAGCATCAGTCCTTCCAGTGAACACCCAGGACTGATCTCCTTTAGGATGGACTGGTTGGATCTTCTTGCAGTCCAAGGGACTCTCAAGAGTCTTCTCCAACACCACAGTTCAAAAGCATCAGTTCTTTGTGGCACTCAGCTTTCTTCACCATCCAACTCTCACATCCATACATGACTATTGGAAGGTGCAGAGATTTAACTCTCATGAAAAAGAGAAGGATGTGCTTCTCCTAAGCCAAAAGAGAATGGACCCAGAGCAATGACTCGTAGAAGAAAGCAGTGCTATCTCTGTTTGGATATTTATTCAGCAGCTACGTTAGCAGGCAATTCCATGGGATATGAGGAAAGGGGAAAAAAATAATATGTATGCCTTAAAGTTTGGAGATACACATAACAACTGAATCAGATGTTTGCTTCCTCTATGCAAATATGGATAAGGGATAGGAAAGAAAGGAATCAATAACTTCATTTTAATTATTGAATTTGTTAATATTTTAACTAGTCAGAATAGGTACTTAAACTGTTAGTGTTATAAATATGTAGCAAAAATAATGAAAGCTCATATGCAGGAATTTTATCATGAGAGAAATATATACTCAGTTTTCTGATAATATAAAGCTTAATATGAATCATTTTCATTTACCTATGTTCCTTAAAATCTATATAATAATTCTGTCAAAAATAGTAATATAATTTCAATTATAGACATTGTACATACTTGCATTATATTTTCTTCTAGTTGCTTTTCTCTTTCTCTTTATTTTTATTATACATGAATTTATTTATATATGTGTATATTTATATATGCATATATACACACATTTGTATATATACATACCTGCTCATATATAGATTTATATATATACATTTTAATATATATTTCACCCTACAAAAAATGGGATTTTTTTTTTTAGTTTCTTGACTAAACAAGAGGCTGGTTTCTAATTAGACTGTTCTTATCCAACATAATAAAATGCAACTATTTTTCTTCTTGATCAAAGATGCTTGTAATTTAGGATGTTTATCTGAAAAGACAGATGGATAAATACAGCTTTATACATGTAACTGCTCATTAAAATGTGAAAAATATAAAGTAAAAATAAAGTTTTATTTAGGAAACATATTTGTAATGCCTATTATGTGTGTAATACTATTCTGGGCACTTGAGAAGAAATGAAGGATACCAATTAAGCTCTATAGATTTTTATACTTTAACTGGTTAGCAGTTGTTTCTTTTTAAAACATGATTGATAAGTGTAAAAAACGGTACATAGATAAATAATTGCTTTTCTGTTAAATGGAAATAACCATGGTAAGTGTGTTTGGGAGGATTTTATTCTTATTTTTTGTAAGACTTATTTTGAGAGGTGAATGTTGAACCAAATCTTGAGGACCTAATTTGCATTTAATTAAAACCTTTATTTCAGATGGAAGGAATTAAGGATCTGTCTTTCTCTTGTATCCAAAAATAGTTCAATTCTATAGACTTCAGCAACTCACAAAGCTGACTACTGCAACCTATATATAGTATATCAGTTTAAATCTAATTACTGAAGCTTGGAATATAAGATTTAAGGGGTCTGGGGTATTGTTTTAAGTATATATGTTTTTATTATTTAGGAAGCCCCGGACACCCTCCATGTGCCTGTGCAGCTTAATGGCTAAACACCTGTTCAGCCCCAAGGAGATTAGGCTTTGGGCCAAGGGTTGTTTGGCTATTCTCTAATAGAAGAGTCTTGACTGCAGACGGTGAAAGTCCAAGTCACTAGGACGCGTCTGACTCTCTGCGACCCCATGGACTACTGTAGCCCGTGGAATTCTCTAGGCCAGAATACTGGTGTGGATAGCCTTTCCCTTCTCCAGGGGATCCTCCCGACCAGAAGTCAAATTGGGGTCCCCTGCCTTACCGGTGGATTCTTTCCCAACTGAGCTATCAGGGAAGCCCACGGCTGCACACAGCGGGCTTTCTTAAAAGGAGGTCTGGTGGGCCATTCCAGACCTGAGACAATAGGGTTTGCACAGATTTAGGGCTGCTGCTGCTGCTTTTCCAGGGATCCCGATGAGGTGATACTCCACCGCCTCTGGCAAAATGAAGAATGAGCTCGTTTTCTGAGGATTTGCCCTTTCCACCATTAGTATTCATCAAAACTTGGCAGGGTTAGGAACTGCGAACTCTGTGACTCCCCTTTTTCCTCACTGGGCTTCCAGAGGAGGCAGCATAAGGCTTCCTTGTCCTCTGGTCCTGTCTAGGAACTTGTGCCTCTATGTGAAAGAATACTCATCTGGAAGGAAAGCAACTGACTCTAGCTACTTCCCAGTAAAGACTGTCTGTTTCAAATGAACACTCAGGGAAACATGAATTAGCAAAATGCAAATGCTGAAATTACATGCATATGCTTATTTTTCACTTAACATTAACTATAACCACCAACGGCACTTTAAAAAGGAATCTGATTATATGTTCATAATAAAGTTAATATTATACAGAATTCTTACTTTTCAAATAAAATCTGTGTTGTGTTAGAACACCACATAATAGGAATCTGCCTCAGAGATGTTATGACAGGCTATTAAATTTTTTTTGAAAAGATATTTGAAATTACTGATACATGGTTATAAAGTTATAAGTATTATAGGGGAAAAAAATTGACTTCCCTGATAGCTCAGCTGGGTGAAAATCCGCCTGCAATGCAGGAGACCCCAGTTTGATTCCTGGGTCAGGAAGGTCCACTGGAGAAGGCATAGGTTACCCACTCCACTATTCCTGGGCTTCCCTGGTGGCTCACCTGGTAAAGAATCTGCCTGCAATGAAGGAGACCTGGTTTCCATCCCTGGGTTGGGAAGATACCCTGGGGAAGGGAAAGGCTACCCACTCCAGTATTCTGGCCTGGAGAATTCCATGGATTGTAAAGTCCATGGGGTTGCAAAGAGTCAGACTCCACTGAGCGACTTTCACTTTCACTTCATAGGAAAAATAGAAGAGTTATAATATTAAAAATTTAATATTTGGTCAAAAACATTCATCAAGCTTCCCTGAAATTTGCAGAAATATCTTTTAACTACATAATACATTCTCCAGATATTCTTTTGTTTTACTTATAAGAACAATTTATAGTCTTATTGGAGTATGGTGGAAAATTTTGTGGTAATGCTAATTATTTTTGCTATTTTTTTCTTTTCTTTTCATAGATTAAAATGAGTAATCCACAATTGACTATTTTTCTTCTGTGAACAACACTTTCGGAAAAAAAAAAAAAGGATTAAAAATCTTAGTATTCATATCAACACTGGATATGACCATTAAATTCATATGACCATTCTCTAAAAGGCCAGATAATTCACTAAAACTTGACATTACAAACAAGATTTTTATTCTAACTTTTAAGTAAATGTATGTAAGTGATTACATTAAATATAAGTGAAAAACAGCCAATGTGAAATAAAGATTATCAGAAAAAAATTTAAAACTATATGTAGTTTGTAAAAGAATTCTAAGATATGAAAAAGAAGGTTGAAACCAAAATGGTAGAAAAGGCATACCATAAAAAAGTAGGTAACAAAATAAAGCACGTATAGCTACATTAATATCAGAAAGTGTAGTCTTTTATAAAGAAATACTAAATATAAAAAGAGAAACTTAAATATAAAAATGGTGTACTAGGAAGATAGAAATTTTAGATGTTTATGTACATAGTAACAAACACTTAAAATGTATAGAAAACAAAAGTTAGCAGAAATAAAAGGAAAATAAAAATGTCCTCTGTCATGGTGGAACATTTCAATAATTCTTTCAATACCTGACTGAACAGGAAGATAAAAACTGTAAAGATAATGATAATTTGAGCAATGTGATAAACTTTTCCTCAGTAATGTGTAAAGAATCTTGCATTTTATTTCTCCAAACTGAATAAATATGAGTCTTACAGAGAGACTCAAAAATTTTGAAGAATTGAAATCATACAAAGTATGTTTTTTTACAATAGCAGAATTCAACTAGAAATTAATATAAAAATGAAATTAAAAGTGATAAATAGAAAGTATGTAAGTTTTTAGAAAGTATGCTGTATATTTCTAATTAACTCATGGTCTGAAAATTCAAAATAAAAATTAAAAAATGTTGAATTCAGTGGTATTGGGCAACTATATACTGAAAAATCTTAGGAAGAAGTTAGTGCCACTTAAAGACATATTTATATCATTAATATAGATTAGAAAAGATTAAGGCCAAAAATCAATGATCCAAGCATTATCTTGAGAAGCTAGAAATAAAACAGCAAGTAAAACCTAAGGTACAAAGAAAGAAGACAAAAATGAAGCTGGCAACAAAAATTAACAAAGTAGAAATATTTAATATAGAGCATAAGCAAAGCAAAACATTTTTTAAAAAAGAATTAACTGATTATTCCCTGGTGGGTTGGTAAAATTTAAAATAATGGGAGTTTGAACACAGTTTATGTGGGCACATTTAAAACTATAGATGAAATGAGAAAATTCCTAAGCAAGCACATCTTAGCAATGTTAACCCAAGAAATAAAAGAGTACAAACACTTTGTATGAAAGTAATGGAATCTTCAATTAAAAAAAAATCTCACAAAGGGAAATCCAGGAAAAGATGGCTTCCCCTGTGAATCCTCTAATCATTTAAGAAAGGAATTATACTATTAAAGCTCTAAGAGAAGAAGCACTTCTCAAGTTGTTTTATGAGTTATATCAGTTTCCTATTGCTATATAACGAATTAATACAACCTAATAGAATTAAAGGGACTTCCCTAGTGGCTGTAAAGAATCCACCCGGTGATGCAGGAGGTGTGGGTTTGATCCCTGTTGTCAAGAAGATCCCCTGGAGAAGAAATGGCAGCTCACTCCAGAGTTCTTGCCTGTGGAATTCTGTGGACAGAGGAGCCTGGCAAGCTGCAGTCCATGGGGTAGCAAAAGAGTTGGGTACAACTTAGCAACTAAACACACACAATAGGCTCAAAAGGACACAAATATTATCTCAGTTTGTGGGTCATGAGTCTGAGAATAGCTTAGGTGCCTCCTCTATGGAAGGTTTTAACTGGTTGCGATCAAATTCTGGGCTAGGTATATTATTATATGTACATGTATGTGTATGTGCATACACATATATAGACATGCATATGCATCCATATTTTATTTAATTAGAAGCAAATCGCAGGCCTTGTAATGCTCCACAGTAGCCCCATATTCATCCTTTTTGTCTGCAATTGCTCAAAAAGAGGGTTTTATGGAAGGAATAAACAAGGAGGCCACCTTTGGATCTGTCTGTGATACAAGGCCAAAAAAAACCTGAAGCAAAGCATGATATATTAACTTAAAATATCGGCTAATTAAATGAAGCAATGCATAAGGTATGACATCATGGTATATCAGGAAGACAGAAATTTTAAATATTTATGTGCATAATAACAGACACGCAAACACGTTACTGTATGTCTTCCATTTATACATTTGGTATATATATATATATATATATATATGTCCATATATACTTGTGTATTTTATATGCTACATCTAAACATAGTATTGAAATTATATGTGTTTGGCTGGTGTTGTGAAGGAAACAACAGAATGGATGACAAGTCAAGGACGTTTTCTCTGAGGAAGTGACTTCAATAAAGAAGAGTCGTTGAAAATTTGGGCAGGTATGATAACCTGAGGAGTGTAGTGGGTTAAATAATGTCCCCTTCCAATTCATGTTTACCCAACGTCTTGGAATGTAACCTTGTTTGGAAGTATAGTCTTCATAGATATGGCTCAGAATTTTGAGATGACAGCACCCTGGATAAAGTGGGCCCTAAATCCAGTCATTAGTGTCCTTATGAGAAAAGGGGAGCAAATAGAAAGACACAAAGGAAAACGCCTTGTAAAAATGGAGACAAGGTTTGGAATTAGGCACCTACAAATCAAAGACTGCTAAGGATTACTAACAATCACCAGCAACTAGGAGAGAGTCAGGGCATAGATTCTCCTTCAGAATTTCCAGAAAGAACCAAAGCTTCCCAATAATTTCTTTCAGCCTTCTGGCACCCAGAACTATACATTTCTGTCATTTGAAGCTACCAAGCTTTTGGTAATTTATTATAGCACCCTTGGGAAACTAAGACAGGGATTAAAAGTGACAAAAGCTTAGTAAATTAACAACAAAGTAACTTGCTTGGAGTATTGCCTTTGATTGGAGTAAGAGGCAATAGCCTGCTCACGTTGGGTCTTACAGGAGTTTATTTCAAGTGCCATAGGAAGTTGCTGTTGGTCAGTCTCTCAGTAGTATCCTATTCTTTGTGACCCAATGGACTACAGCACACCAGGCTTCCCTGTCCTTCATCATCTCCTGGAGTTTGCTCAAACTCAGATCCATCGAGTCAGTGATGCCATCCAACCACATCATCCTCTGTCATCCCCTTCTCCTCCTACCTTCAGTCTTTCCCAGCATCAGGCTTCTTTTACAACGAGTCGGCTTTTCACATAGGGTGACCAAAGTATTGGAGCTTCAGCTTCAGCGTCAGTCCTTCCAATGAATATTCAGGACTGGTTTCCTTTAGGATGGACTGGTTGGATCTCCTTGCAGTCCAAGGGACTCTCAAGAGTCTTCTCCAATACCGCAGTTCAAAAGCAACAGTTCTTCAGCACTCAGTCTTCTTTATGGTTCAACTCTTGGAGAGAAAATTACATATAACTTATTTGTTAAAATAATATACTGGATGCTCTTAAAAACTGAGTAGAATAGGATAAGAATTAAAGCAAGAAGAACTTGGTAAGGAGATAGGATACCATGGAAGTTCAGGTTAGTGATGATAGGAGTTTGGTGTAGAGTCACGGCAACAGAGAAGTAAAGCAGGCTGAGATGTATTTTGTGGTTTGAACTGAGGACTTACTGATGGATTGTAAGTACATGTTGAGTAAAAATTAAATATGCCTTCCTAAGATTTGAGCTGAGCTAATGGATAGATGTTCATGAAACTTACCAAAACAGAGAACATGAGGAATATAAAAATTGGGGAGGAGTGAGAAAGAAGGATGTTTTTTAGGTAAGACATAGGTAAGTTTTTTTGGTATGGATTGAGATTTAAATTTCAGGGACTCCAGTATGTAAATAATATTGAAAGGCATGTAAATAGCTAAGGTCATTTAGGGAGAAAGTGTAGAAAGAGAGAAGTCCAAGCCAAAGCTGAAGAAAATTAGAGGAAAATATGCAATTTTTTGTGTGTTACTTACTCAGTCGTGTCTGACTCTTTCGGACCCGATGGACTGTAACCCACCAGGCTCTTCTCTCCATGAAATTCTCCAGGTTAGAACACTAGAGTGGGTAGCCATTCCCTTCTCCAGGGAATCTTCCTGACCCAGGGATTGAATCCAGGTCTCCTGAACTGCAGGCTAGTTCTTTACCCTCTAAGTCACTATGAAAACCCCAAAATATGCAATACAGAACCTTAAATAAGAAGTTTCCTGCTGGAAAATTTATGAATGTTTGTGAATGTTATAGAAATAGAGGTAAGTAGGGAACTAAGTTCTATCCCCCGCTATAGTTACTATAACAGATTTATTTGTATATAAACAAGGGATTCATGAGTCAAATGATTCAACGTTTAGAACTGTTTGCCTATCATCTCGAGAATTTTTCTTAGTAATACATTCAGAGTAGTCTCTGTCACTTCTGTGTTTTTACTCCTTATGCTACTTTTTACTATTTAAGATGGGATAAGGAATTCTGAAACAAATTGCCAATGACATTTTTGTAAACCCACAAATCTAATTCACATTGCTTTTGATAGCTTCTATGAGCAATAAATTTCAATAGTATTCTATTCTATTCTATTCTATTCTTAATTTCATAGCCAGTTCAAATAGTGAACTTTAACATGTTTATATATAAAATCCAAGTGAAAAAAAGGTGGGTATGAACCTATAGCCAATCCAAACTTTAGATCATCTGGTTCTTTGCAGTCAATTTTTATGTTTATATACTGTAGAACTAGAATTGACCTCACAGACTGTATGACTGTATATCTTTACTTTACAGTTAAGGGTATCAGGATTCAGAAAGACAACCTTTCCATGGTGGTCATATCTTGTTAGTGGCAGAAGTGGAACTAAGATCACTGGTTTTCTTTCGTCTGGTCAAAACTATAACTGGAAACTCGTCTTTGAAATTAATCACAAGGGGAGGCTGTCTTTAAAATGCAATATTAGATTTTAGTTTCATTGAAGGAAACTAAATATTCTCTCTCTTTGAGAGGGAATATTTATTAAATACCATGATTATATGAGATAGAAATAAAGTCTTAAGAAATGACCCTAGGGTTTAATAGCAGTTTTATCACTTTAATAAGTATTTGGGTTTTAGACCAGCTGCTTGTTCTCACAGAGCATCGGTTTTCTCATCTGTAAACTTAAACCCACGTTTCACTGTTATGTGAGGATTTGTCATCTTCCTTTAGTAACTACAATTAAGATTCTCTTGTAGCCACACATTTTCGAATCATCACCTTGGAAGCTTGCCTTGAGAGGAAGAAGCACGTAGAGGTTACTGGATAAACTCTGGCTTGTACTGATGAGTGAGGTGAACAAATAACATAAAAATTTGAATATTATTCTGAGCCTGAGAAAGGTGAGATATAACAATACTCTGAGAGGCTTGAGGGAACTAAGGGCACTGAAGAAATAGCAAATTCAATCTTCTCACCTCGTATTCAAGGTGGATGTGGATGGATAAAAGTAATCACTGTCATTATTCAACTTCTTTATTTCTTTCCTTCTTTCTCACGTTTTCTATTTTTTTCTCCCCATCTCTTTGCTTTCCTCCCTCCTTCCTTGATAGCTGTAGTCTAGTTAATAAAATGTACTTAATGTATGACTTCTTTGTACTTAATAATGGAGATTTTCTAGACAGTTTCCATGTTGTATTCTAGCTTCCTTCTATTTCCAGAGAAGAACTTCTGTTGCATACAAACTTATATTCTTACTATGTTTTCCTACCATGTTTTTGCTAATGAATGGAATGCATTTTGCCATTCAGATCTTAACTGCTGGGGTCCAGCCCTAGCGGGTCCGGAGGTCTTGAGGGATGAGTGGCGTCGGCGAAGAACTGAGCTGACTCAGTGTGGTGATGGAGCAGTCTCTCTCGTTTATTGTTGTTGGTTTACAGTTTTATAGCCAAAAGACATCGCCATTACATCATTACATCACCTATCATTCTATACAATTTTTTGTTTTCTACCTTCCATAGCAACCTTATCATTGAGCTCATTCCCCAATCTATCATGAAACATTCCCCTTACAGAAGTCAGATTTCTATATAATTAGATTTAACAATAGTATGTTTACCATTTGAATGTCTTCAGCATACTTCATTCAATCACAATAAGTACATCAACCTAAGTAGAAAGGTTACATTTCTCTTATCAGGTGCAACTATGTAGAAGCTAGAGGGAAGGGCTTAAGCTTGAAACTGTTTTATTCTAGTAACCTACTCTGGTTCTTAGGAGGAAAGAGGAAAGAGGACAAAGAGACAGTTTGGAAAGAGGAAAGAGGACTAAGAGACAGTCTAGCAGCACTGCTTTAGCAATAAAACCTTATTAACCTTATAGCTACTATAATGAATTCCTATGTCTACACTATCCTAAAGCAGTCAATGTCTCCAACTATGCTGGCCACAGTTATGAGCATTCCTAAATCCCATTCCAGCCTGATTTCTTCAAGGAAGGGAGCCTCCTCCGTGGAGTGGTCGGGGGAGTGGTCGGTGGAAAGGTGACCCAAGTACGAGCCCTTCTGGTGGTGGCCTTGCCATGACCCCCAGAGAACTCTTGGTAAACTCCCCAGTAATGAGTAGGAGGTGTAGTCCTTTCATTCCTCCTTAGCCCCCCGGGGAAGGCAATCCACCTTCCAGGATCCTCTGGTCGATAAGGTCTGGAGGAATTATCTCAGGATGAATTCTTTCCAACTCTGACTGACCTCCTGAGATGAGCTAATGTTCCAAGCATGGACAGAACTCCCAAGAAAAATACCAGAGGAGGCCTTGCCCGGGATGCCCCGATAAAGAAAGTCAGCTTTGCAATTTCTTTCTTAGTCTCGTGACCTTGTCACCCAAGCAAGGGGGCATCCTGACGGCTCCCGGCACTTAACTCTTAAAACCTCTAAATTTTCAATAACTGAATTGCTACCACAACTGAATTGCTCATTTGATCATTTACAATATGTTGTGAAGCCTGTATTATATCTTTGAGTACTATGCAAATACAGAACAAAACTGCTTCCCATTGGAATTTTTAAATAAAGAGCACCACCTTGTGGGAATATATACTTATATGTACTGGAAGATAGGAGTATTAATAATAGTTCATTTAAAAAATAGTGCTTGTAATTTATACTGTACTAAGTTTTTAGCATAGAAATAAAACCATGCTTTTTCCTAAGGAAAATTTAAAAATGGAAAAAGGGAATTAGAAAAATTTTATTGTAACCATACTGTACATCAACTTTTTTCATTTAATCAATGAAAATCATCTGTAAAATTGTATACTAATGATTCCTTTTATATGAACATTATTTTAGAACTAATATTTAGCATAAGGTAATAAATAATAAAAAAACAGTTAAGCCCTGATCCAAAAAAAAGCCTTACTTTAAAAATAAGGAAACCAAGATTGAGGGAGTGAATTTATTGTGTTCACCAAGTTACATATAACCAGTGTTAAGTCCAAACTCCGGGTCCCAAGCCCCTGAAGAGACCAAGTCCACACAGCAATGCAAAAGCATAAAGGGGTTTATTGCTAGCCGGGCTAGGGCGCAAGTCTCATCCACGAAGTGGAATCCTACAAGAGCCCGGCGCTCCAGATCACAGTTGCTTTTATACAGGCAGTTCTTTGTTACAGCATTGGTATAGCTGGCAGTCAATGTTTGGTCAGTTTAAACTGCGCATCTGCCCTGGATGGTCTATCTCTTGGCACGCGTGGGACTTTCCTGGCTTGTGGGGGGAGGTATGAGGTGAGGGTGGGGGAGGTCGCTGGAACTAGGGCAGGCTGTATATCACAGCAGCCTGTAACGGAGTAAGGTACGGGGAGGTGTGAGGATGGGGGAGGTCTCTGCAGCTAGGGCCTGCTGTATCTCCCAGCAGCCTGTCACTGAAGCTGTTTTGTTTACACACCACACCAGAGGGCTAAATATGGTCATGAAAACATCAGTCCTGGACTGACTGGTTTTTGATCAATATGCAGATATTAGAATATAATAATAGTTCAATGACCAGCACTGGGGAATCCTTCATTGACCTTTACTGGGGACTAGATTACTTAACAAAAATGAATTTTGTTATCTTAATAATAGAGCAATGCTCACATATACTATTGTGTACTTGAAGATAATACTTTTCTAGCATCTTTCTAGATTCTGGTGCATTATCCCAGTTTTTCTAAGAACAAGTAGTTTAGTATTTCATAGAATTTAACTTGAAAAAGCTTAACTATTTTTATGGATTATATTGATGCTAGTTTTTTTTTTAAAGGTTCCATGTGTGACATTATATCATCTCAATTTACTTTGAAAAGTTGAAGTAAAGTTTGGTGATACTCCTCTTGCAACGGAGAGCCCCTAGCTGAAGAGTATTTTCTCCTCGTGAATATAAAAAGAACATGGGTTTCATCATCTTGCAAACTCAAACATTGTACTCATGCTTTGGGATTCCAAATTACCTTACAACTTTTTATAAGATCACTCTTCTGTGTTGAAACAGTAGAAGAATAAAATCCATTCTGGTTTTTGTTTTTTCATGGTTTAGTGTTTGGTGGCTTAGTCACTAAGTCGTGTCCAAGTCTTGTGATCACATGGACTGTAGCCTGCCAGGTTCCACTGTTCACGGGATTCTCCAGACAAGAATACTAGAGTGGGTTGCCATTTCCTTCTCCAGGGGATCTTCCTGACCCAGGAATCAAACCCGGATCTCCTGCATTACAGGCAGATTCTTTACCAACTGAGCTACGAGGAAAGCCCCTAAACATTAAATTTTCTTAAGCCAGGTTTCCCTCACCACTATTCTAACATGTTTGGGTTGGGTGACTTTTCTAATGGGTCTCAGCAATGTGACTTTCATTCCTCTAGTTTGTTAGAATCTTTATATATCTTGCTTCTGTTCTTTGCTCCTTATTTCTATAATTTTGAGTGATAAACATAAATTGTAAAGATGCTGCTCTGTCTTTATCTACAAAAACAGCCAACTGTTAACGGTTCAGTTAAAAGAACTTGAGTCTTATTCTGGTGACTAACTTTCAGGTGACTTATAGTCCACTTATTCATGCCTTATATTTTCTCCAAAAGCCTCAATTCGGATAATCATACCCACCAGGATTACTGCACTATAGCAATATTTATCTTTCTTTTCTTATAACAAATTGTAATTCAAATAAACGTTTTTCTTGCATTAATAATTCATTATGTGTAATTAAAGTATGATTCTGAAGAACTAGTCACAGATTTATTGGATTTTGCATGATTTTAGACATCATTATATAGGGTAATTCATGGTAGCTTTAGGACAGGAGTCTGTGAAGGTGTTTTAGTAGCTGAGAGGTCTTTGATGTCTTTCTTTTAATTTTTAGATAGGACAGGTGTGTTCGGTAGCCAGCAGTGGCAGAGCTTTCAAGATGGAGAGCAGAGATTGAGAAGTCTCTTGATACTTTGATTTCCAGACCATTCTATGGCCAGCCCAGATTCAAGGTGTAGGTAACTGTATTCCAGCTTCCCTGGTGGCTCAGTGGGTAAAAAATCTACCTGCCAATGCAGGAGCTGTGCATTTGATCCCAAGGTTGGGAAGATCCCCTGGAGAATGAAATAGCAACCCACTCCAGTATTCTTGCCTGGAGATCCCACGGAGAAAGGAACCTGGGAGGCTACAGTCCATGGGGTGCAAAAGAGTTGGCAACAACTTAGCAACTAAAACAACAGCAAACTGTACTTCACTTGTTGGTGGGTATATCCGCAAAAAATTGTGATCACTTTTGTAATCTACTACAACCAGGTTTATAGCAGTAGAAATGGAACTGGTACTCTTTTTGTATTCCTGGACCAAATTCCAGTGTGTGTGTGTGACGAGGGATTGGGGGCAGTCTGATAATTTAGCTCAGATCTGTCCCTGTCTATTCAGAGATACATCAGACTCCTTAGGTTGAGGGTTCATTCTCTTAATATTCCCCTGACCTCCACCCCATACGCACACACTCAAATACCAGTCAGTTGTAAACCTAGACATTACTTCGGCTTCTGACCAATAGGCTACAAATTGGAGGTTCTAATGGGCCGCTCCTTGATTTTGATAAATTTGCCAGTGTGGCTCAGCAAACCTGTTTACTCACTGGCTTACCATTTCTTATGACCAACCTAGACAGTATATTAAAAAACAGAGACATTACTTTGCTAAAAAAAGGTCCATCTAGTCAAAGCTATGGTTTTTCCATTAGTCACATATGGATGTGAGAGTTGGACCTTAAGGAAAGCTGAGCACTGAATAATTGATGCTTTTGAACCATGGTGTTGGAGAAGACTCTTGGGAGTCCCTTGGACTGCAAGAAGATCAAACCAGTCAATTCTAAAGGAAATCAGTCCTGAATATTCATTGGAAGGACTGATGCTGAAGCAGAAACTCCAATACTTTGGCCACCTGATGCTAAGAACTGACTCCTTGAAAAGACCCTGATGCTGGGAAAGATTGAAGGCAAGAGGAGAAGGGGACAACAGAGGATGAGATGGTTGGATGGCATCACCAATTTGATGGGCATGAATTTGAGCAAGCTCCGGGAGTTGGTGATGGACAGGGAAGCCTGTCATGCTGTAGTCCATGGGGTCACAAAGAGTTGGACATGACTGAGTGACTGAACTGAACCATTTCTTATAAAAAGGCTTTAACTCCAGAACAGCTACACAGAAGAGATGCATATTGCAAAGCATAAAGAAAAGGTGTGCAGTTTCACAGGTGCACCACTTTCCCTGAATCTCCACTTATTCACCAATCCAGAGACACTTGAAACTGTCCTTTTGGATTTTCATGGAGGCTTTGTTACATAGTCATGATCGATTAGCTTTTTGGCCATTGGTGACTAAACTCAATGTCCAGCCCATCACCCACCTCAGAGGTCAGTGGGTGGCGCTGAAAATTCGAATCCTCTAATTGCTTGGTTGGCTCCACTTTCTTAGGAGCTAACCAAAATACAACTTTATCACTCTCCAGACTTAGGAAATTACAAGGACTTTGGAAGTTGTGAGCCAAGAGCCACATGAAGAACAAATGTATGTGAGTAATATATTTTGGTCCTCTGAATGACTGTGTATGTGTCTGGGTATGTATGTATGTACGTGTGCATATATACATATGTGTTTCACAATATCATGATATATCCTGTGAGATAATAATCAATGGTACCTGATATCAGGAAAAACATTGAAGAAGTGAGAAAAGTCAGGTTAAATCATTTGACCTAAGTGACTTTGTTAATAAGAAGCAAAATAATTTATGTGATTAAAGATTTACAGTAAGATTGCCCTGGATTAAAAATCTGTTCATTTTAGCTCTGATTTCCCTTTTCTAAAAACTGTCCTTAGACATGTCATTTATTTTCTACAAGTTCAAATTTGTTTATTTGCAAAAAAAACTGGAAATGGTAATAGCTACCTCATCAGGTAATTGGTTGGACTAAAATCATGCAAGTGCATGCCTGTATGCTTAATATAGTAAGTGCTCAGAACATATCATTAGTATACAATTAATAATTTCCTTAGTATTATGAATAGTGTTCTCATTACAACAAAATACATGTCAGAAAGAAAACTCTCTTGAAAATAATCTGTGTTGGACAAGATTTGATTGCATTGTCAATGGAAATAATTGCTGGGGCACTGAAAGTTTAAAACTGGGATTTTAGATGGAAATCAGATAGAAATGCCCATGTAGAGATGACAGTAAAATCCTTGGCAGTGAGGTAAAGTTAAAGCAAAGATCTGTACAGGAAAAAAAGCAGGCTGTCAAAACTAAATATTTAGCATTTTAGAAGACTAGATCATGATTAATTTGGCAAGCTGGATCAAATGCATAGGATAGGATGGCATTCTGTTTGCTTTTCTGGCACTATATTTTTGCTCATCATGTTCCTATTCATTGGAATCGTCAATTGTTAGAATCTTTTTCCTCTGTAGTGACATTTCATACATCCCAAATTTTCCATGCTTAATGATCTCAGCCTGAAGTGTAGTGTTAAGTGAGTCACAATAGCTCAGGAAATATTTTAATTAATTTTAAAAGAGAAGATGCAAGGTTCATAATATAAATTAGGTTCCAAAAATGTTACAATTGTCCTTCATATTGCATAAACATTCAATCTGAACATAATCTAACCATATGTATTTTTACATAATCATGTTCACAGTTGAGGAACATTAATCATAAATAGCTAAGCTTCTCCTATACTCAAAACTCAAATATTTGTTTAGAAAAAAAGCAAATAGTTATTCCTGGTAATTGAGTATAAAATTAACAGTAAATTAACAGATACAAATGGAGTAACTAATTGCAGTTGATATAGAAAACCATGGAATCCTCTGGCTCTTTCAAAAACAAGCTTACTTTCATTTTATTAATGGCTCAACATAGAGCAGAACACTATCTAGTTTGTTAACAATTTTGATTCCTATATAATTACTATAATCTTAGTGTGAGCTCTTTTTTTAATTGAAGTCTAGTTGATTTACAATCTTACGCTAGTTTAGGTTTACATCAAAGTGGTTCAGTTATTTTTAACTGAATCATGTATATATTATATGTATATATTATTTTCAGATTCTTTTATATTATATATATATATTATTTTTATATTTTTTCATATACTTTTCCATTTATAGGTTATTACAAGGTTATTACAGGTTATAGGTTATTGCAAGTGTGAACTCTTTAGTGAAATATGACAGTTTTGGTTCTATTTAATAGACATTTACTGAGCTTATATTCTGTGAAAGATGTTCTTGTTTATCAGTTAAGAAAACATTTATAACCTTGGTGTGAAACACATGTGCTTTAACTTTTTTAGTTTAAATCCAAAAATATCTTTCAGCATTGGTAAAACCTGTTGTGGCTGCATAACGTATTATATTTTATTGCTGACTTTAGAAAATTTAATTTTCAAGTGAGTAGACATTCTCTGTAAGTGAGGTTAAAAGGAAAGTATGTGTTTGAGTCATGTTGGCTGTGGGAGGGTGTTGTAGGTGGTTGTATTTTATTTTTCTAGGCTGTAGGTGGTATGTTGATATATCGGGGGATATTTCAAGACTTGGGGGTGAATGTTCTATCGCAGTTTCTGTTTTCTTTTGTCAGAGATCTGCTGAATGTTGTTTTTGTTGCAAGTGGTATTTGGAAATGTGATCCAGAGGAACATGTTTTAAGAGGAAAAATGGTGGAAAATTGATACCAGTCAAACCTCCTCCTACACTACTCATCTGGTAGTTGTGACTCCTTTTGTAGATTTGTTTCCTCAGGAGATGGATAATGATGAACAAGAGTGTTAGCTTTCCTATTTGACATAAGAAGGGCTTTGACAGCCCCTTTGCTAACAATTTCTTCCTTCAAAGGAGAGAAGGGAAAAGCCACAGGAAACTAGAGGAAAAATATGGGAAGGAGACTTCAAAATCTATTAGAGTGAGAAAGAAAACAAGACAAGTAAAGAAAAAATGGAATTGGAGTTTTCATCTTACCATATTATATTTGGAGCTCTAAGAAATCTTTGAATAGAGATTCCACACATTCATAAATGATGATCATCCTAGATAGATCATATGTGGATGAAATCAATCAGACAAATATTGCTCAAAGATCCCTCCTCAGATCTCTACTTACCATCTCTCCATAAATGATCTAAACCTATGACTGCAAATATAATTTTAAAAATTATGTATCATTATAAGGATAAATTTATCTCAACATATGCTATTTATTACTTAATATTTATTGCTTAGGCTTTTCTGGTGGCTCAGACAGTAAAGAATCTGCCTGCAGTGCAGGAGACTGGGGTTCGTTTAATGCGTGGGAACGATCCCCTGGAGAAGGGAATGGCTACCCATCTCAGTATTCTTGCCTGGAGAATTCCATAGACAAAGGATGTTTTCCTGAGTTCTAGATCTGCTTCATAGCCTTCAGGTCACAAACACCTCAAGTACAAAGCTGGTATTGCCCTTTTTTTTTTTTCTCCTAGATTTTATATTTCAGTAAATGGTTCTACCGCCAAGTCAAGTGGTTTCAGTGAAGCACTTAAATATTGTTCTTGAATCATTTTTTCCTGAACTACTCTTTCATCACAAATTGCATCAATGTGTTCTCCAAGCTTTATCAATTAAATCCTTTTTTTTTTATCATAACAAATTCAAGAAAGACTTTTTTCTCTACGTTATTGTGTTGGTTTTGCCATACATTGACATGAATCCACCATGGGTATACATGTGTTCCCCTTCCAGGACCCCCTTCCCACCTCCCTCCTGATTCCATCCCTCTGGGTCATCCTGGTGCACCAGCCCTGAGCACCCTGTATTAAGCATCAAACCTGGGCTGGTGATTCATTTAACATATGATAATTTACATGTTTCAATGCCGTTCTCCCATATCATCCCATCCTTGCCCTCTCCCATAGAGTCCAAAAGACTGTTCTATACATCTGCGTCTCTTTTGCTGTCTCGCATACAGGGTTATCGTTACCATCTTTCTAAATTCCATATATATGCATTAGTATACTGTATTGTTTTTTTCCTTCTGGCTTACTTCACTCTGTATAATAGGCTCCAGTTTTGTCCACCTCAGTAGAACTGATTCAAATGTATTATTTTTGATGGCTGAGTAATATTCCATTGTGTATATGTACCACAGCTTCCTTATTCATTCATCTGCTGATGGACATCTAGGTTGCTTCCATGTCCTGGCTATTGTAAACAATGCGGCGATGAACATTGGGGTGCATGTGGCTCTTTCAATTCTGGTTTCCTCAGTGTATATGCCCAGCAGTGGGATTGCTGGGTCATATGACAGGTCTATTTGCAGTTTTTTAAGGAACCTCCACACTGTTTTCCATATTGGCTGTACTAGTTTGCATTCTCACCAACAGTGTAGGAGGGTTCCCTTTTCTCCACATCCTCTCCAGCATTTATTGCTTGTAGACTTTTGGATGGCAGCTATTCTGACTGGTGTAAAGTGGTACATCATTGTGGTTTTGATTTGCATTTCTCTGATAATGAGTGATGTTGAGCATCTTTTCATGTATTTGTTAGCCATTTTTATGTCTTCTTTGGAGAAATGTCTAGTTCTTTGGCCCACTTTTTGATTGGGTTGTTTATTTTTCTGGAATTGAGCTGCAGGAGTTGCTTGTATATTTTTGAGATTAATTGTTTGTCCATTGTTTTGTTTGCTATTATTTTCTCCCATTCTGAAGGTTGCCTTTTCACCTTGCTTTTAGTTTCCTTTGTTGTGCAGAAGCTTTTAATTTTAATTAGGTCCCATTTGTTTATTCATGCTTTTATTTCTGATATTCTGGGAGGTGGGTCATAGAGGATACCACTTTGGTTTATGTCGGAGAGTGTTTTGCCTATGTTATCCTCTAGGAGTTTTATAGTTTCTGGTCTTACGTTTAGATCTTTAATCCATTTTGAGTTTATTTTTGTGTATGGTGTTAGAAAGTGTTCTAGTTTCATTCTTTTACAAGTGGTTGACCAGTTTTTCCAGCACCACTTGTTAAAGAGGTTGTCTTTTCTCCATTGTATATTCTTGCCTCCTTTGTCAAAGATAAGGTGTCCATAGGTGCGTGGATTTATCTCTGGGCTCTCTATTTTGTTCCATTGGTCCATATTTTTAAATCTCAAAGGCCAACATCCCTTCCACTCTTACAAACCTAGTCCCAATCATTGCTGTCTTTTAGCTGAACCTCTGCCATAGCCTTCTCATTAGGCTCCCTACACACAGCTTCCCTTCCTGAGATTTTCTCTAACTTCTATACTAAGTCTCCCTGTGAACTGTAAATATCTGATCACAGCATAATTGCAATGGAAAACTGGAAGCCGTGAATTGGAGCACAGGAGATGGTAGTCAAATAGATTCCTTGATCTGGGCTTTAGAAGATCAGGCAGTCACTGGTGACGGAAGATGAAGCACTGCTGTGTGAGTCTGGATGTCTGAGAAACTAATGGAGGCAAAGAGACTGAGAAAGCGAAACTAAAACAGGAGGCTTTTGAGTGAATTTCCTTTCATTTTTTAAGCCATTAAAATGGCGGTAGGAATAGATGGAGAAGCTAGACTTCTACTCCTACCTGGGATGAATGAGGCAGCAGCACCTTCACCCACTGGAGAGTACTCCATGGAGGTGTGCTAAATATAAAATTTTTAAAATAAGTTTCACGATTCATACCATGATACCCAAAACGTCCAAGTTTCAACAGGAAATTATTAGCATAGCAAGAACCAGGTAGAGTTCAAACTGGATGAAAATTACAATCAACAGCCATCAATCTTGCGATGGCACAGTTGTTAGAATTATTTGTAAAGTTTTTTAAAGCAGCCATCATTAAAATGCTTCAATGAGCGACCGTAAGCATGTTTGAAACAAAAAGTAAAATGTCTCAAAGGAATAATGAAATTTCAGCAAAGTAATAGAGAATACATTGTTTATTAGTCGCTCAGTTGTGTCCAACTCTCCTGCAACACCCTGGGCTGTAGCCTGCCACGCTCCTCTGTCCATGGGATTTCCCCTGTAGAAATGCTGGAGTGGGTTGCCATGTCCTTCTCCAGGGGATCTGCTCCCACCCAGGGTCTAACCCACATCTCCTGCTTGACAGACAAGATTCTTTACTGCTGAGCCACTTGGGAAACCCTAATAGAGAATATAAATGGAACCAAATGGAAAGTTTAGAACTGAGTAGTACAATAACAAAAACAAAATTCAAGTGGCTAGATTCAATAACAGAACGGAGAAGGCAGAGGAAAGCATCGCTGAATTTGGAGATTAGAAATAGATATTACCTAATCTGAAAAGAAAAGTGTAAATTAAATGAAAAACAGCATAAATAGTTTCATACACATGTGCAACTGAAACATAATCTCTATTATTCATGTCAATGCAATCCAAAAAAGAAAGGAAGAAGAGCGTGGGCTGGAAAAGTCTTCTAAGGAATAATAGCTGATATTTCCCCATTTTCCCTTTCTACCCAGATTTCTGAAAATGAGACAAAGAAGATATCTTGAAAGCAACCAGAGAAAAATTATATGTTATGACTAGGGGAAACCAATTCAAATCACAGTGGAATTTCATCAGAAACCTTAGATGTCTAAGAATATAGTGTAGTATGTTTTTAAATGCTGAAAATAAAAGATCTGTCAACAGAAAATCTTATATCCAATAAAAATACCCTTTAAAAACACGGGATAATCAAGAAATTCTCAGATGAGAGCAAAGTAAGAAAATTTGACACCAATAGGCTCCCTCTGAAAAACAATGTCTAAATAAAATTCTCTAAACATAAAGGAAATAATAAAAGAAAGAAACTTGGAACATAAGGAAAAAACAAAACATGGAAGGGGCATAAATATAGACTTTCCTTTTCCTCTTGTTTTCAAAATTATGTTTGATGTTTGGAATAAAAATTGTTATTCTGATGTGGTTCTCAAAACTAACTGTGACAAAAGGTAGTATCTATGAAAATTGTATCCTAATGTGCAGCATGTTACTTAAGGAAATATATTTCACTTTTCTCCACAAGAGGGCAATGCAGGAGCTTTGGGGGGAAGGAACTTGTTTTAACTGTGGAGAATTAATGCGTAAGACAAGAAAATGACTCAGTTTCAGAAAGTTATTAACAGCCTTCCCTGCTTTGAGAAACAGCAAAGTTACAGTTGAATTGGATCACTTCATCAAGTCATCTAAAGACCAGAAATACCCCCTTTGCTCTGAGGAATACAAAATGAAAGCTTAAATGTTTTCCACAAAATAAGCTTACAGACATTCATTCTGGCTATGAAAATTAAGGTTAGTTAGTTGCAGCTAGATCATTCAAAGAAAGAATGGAGACTTCTTGCCTTATCCATAATTTTAGCCCTTAGCTATAGAGTTCATATTTCAAGCCACAGAAAGATGGATCAAAACCTATTTAAAAGATTACAGGCATTTCTAGAAGTGAAAGAAGCTCCAACTTCTATTTGCATTCATACTTGGTTTGGAAGGGCACAAAAACTGCTTTACTGAAACAAAAATGATAGTATTTTATGTATATTCCAAGCCATTCCTAAGTGAATACCAGCTTACCACAGTGAGTACTGTAATTAGACTTTCAAATTTTCCCAAAGAGTCCAGCAGAGTTTTGAGTACTTGATTCTCTCATTTTGGGGCTTCCCTTGTGGCTCAGCTATCAAAACATCCGCCTGCAATGTGGGAGACCTGGGTTCAATTCCTGGGTTGGGAAGATCCTCTGGAGAAGGGAAAGGCTAACCCACTCCAATATTCTGGCCTAGACAATTCCTGGACTCCTGGAAAATTCCATGGACTACATAGTCCACGGTGTCGCAAAGAATGGGACATGACTGAGCGACTTTCGCTTTCACTTTCTCTCATTTTTGGCATGAATTTTCCTGAGATCCTAATAAAAATAGAAATAATCCCTCTATAACCCCCCACAAATACTCACACACAAAATAAAATTACCTTAGATATCATCATAATAAAGAATTATAGCTCATTTTATACTCTCCTATCTTGTTTAATAGTTTTCATTTAGTCTTATTATCTTCTTATATTTAATTATACAGGTTTTATTTGTATAAATGTGTGATCTTTAGTTTACTTAGACTTCTTTCCTTTGATCATAAAATTCCTCCTGCCTGGAATACTTTATTGCTGTATCTACCATGCTGCCCTTAGTCGCTCAGTGCTTGGTTATATCCAAATTTTTGCCACCCCATGGACTATAACCCACCAGGTGCCACCAGGCAAGAATACTGGAGTAGGTTGTCATGCCCTCCTCAGGGGATCTTCCCAACCCAGGGGTTGAACCCATCCTGGTGCACTGCAGGTGGATTCTTTACTGTTTGAATCACCAGGGAAGCCTATTCTCTATTCGCCAACTCTGTTTTAGCTTTCAAGAGCAAACTTAAAAGTCACCTCCTCTGGGAAATCTTTGCAAGTATTTTCTTGCTGTCCTACAAGAAAAAGAAAATGAAGAAGAGGAAACCTGACCATTGTAATCTAATCATGACTACAACCATATCTTAGTTGAGTTCCTCGGTGACTATGCATCACATTGCATTAGACTTATTATTTTTTTTATCTGCTTATTTCACTGAAGAAAAATGTGCTCACCAGATTGTGATGCATGCAATATATTATGTAAAGGAACATATATAAAAGGTATTTCTAAGAGAAAAATGCAGTATATTATAAAACACCTATTACTTGTTCATTTTAATGGTTTACAACAATAGAAACTTATGGACTAAGCGAGGCTTCAGCAATACGTGAACCATGAACTTCCAGATGTCCAAGCTGGTTTTAGAAAAGGCAGAGGAACCAGAGATCAAATTGCCAACATCCGCTGGATCATTGAAAAAGCAAGAGAGTTCCAGAAAAACATCTATTTTTGCTTTATTGACTATGCCAAAGCCTTTGACTGCGTGGATCACTATAAACTGTGGAAAATTCTTAAAGAGATGGGAATACCAGACCACCTGACCTAACTCTTGAAAAACCTGTATACAGGTCAGGAAGCAACAGTTAGAACTGGATAGGGAACAACAGACTGGTTCCAAATCGGCTGTATATTGTCACCCTGCTTATTTAACTTACATGCAGAGTACATCATGAGAAACCCTGGGCTGGAAGAAGCATAAGCAATCAAGATTGCTGGAAGAAATACCAATAACCTAAGATATGCAGATGACACCACCCTTGTGGTAGAAAGTGAAGAGGAACTAAAGAGCCTCTTGATGAATGTGAAAGAGGAGAGTGAAAAAGTTGGCTTAAAGCTCAACATTCAGAAAACTAAGACCATGGCATCTGGTCCCATCACTTCATGGGAAATAGATGGGGAAACAGTGGAAACAGTGGCTGACTTTATTTTTGGGGCTCCAAAATCACTGCAGATGGTGATTGCAGCCATGAAATTAAAAGATGCTTACTCCTTGGAAGGAAAGTTATGACCAACCTAGATAGCATATTAAAAAGCAGAGACATTACTTTGCCAACAAAGGTCCGTCTAGTCAAGGCTATGGTTTTTCCAGTGGTCATGTATGGATGTGAGAGTTGGACTGTGAAGAAAGCTGAGCACCAAAGAATTGATGCTTTTGAACTGTGGTGTTGGAGAAGACTCTTGAGAGTCCCTTGGACTGCAAGGAGATCCAACCAGTCCATCCTAAAGGAGATCAGCCCTGGGTGTTCACTGCAAGGACTGATGTTGAAGCTGAAACTCCAATACTTTGGCCACCTCATGCGAAGAGTTGACTCATTAGAAAAGACCCTGATGCTGGGAAGGATTGGGGGCAGGAGGAGAAGGGGACAACAGAGGATGAGATGGCTTGATGGCATCACCGACTCTATGGACATGAGTTTGGGTAGACTCCAGGAGTTGGTGATGGACAAGGAAGCTTGGCGTGCTGCGATTCATGGGTTGCAAAGTGTTGGACATGACTGAGTGACTGAACTGGACTGAAATAATTATAGTATGTGTCCCTAATAATGGACACAACTGTTAGTCACTCAATATAGTTTGACTCATCCTTGACTTAATATTACTGATATTTATAACTAACATGTAGTGAGTAGTTACCCTCTACTAGATAATGCACCATTTACCGAGGTGTTATGTCACTAAGTCATGTTTCTAACTTATGAGGTTAGTACTGTGATTACTACCCTTTTACATGTGAAGAGGGTTGTTGGTACATTGGAACCAAAACTGGGTATCAGGTCTGTCAGGAATGAGGTCGTTGCCATAGAACCCAGTTCTATGCTTCCTAAATGTTTAGAAGCCATTGTGATGCAATATGGGAATGACAGTGTTATGGAAACAGAAATACTGAGTAGTAGACAATGTGATAATTATGTTGTAACTTGACTGAGATGATTATCTTCCAAATTAAAATTCAGTAAGTCATGAGTTAGATGCCATGAATTTATCACTGGAAAATATTAAAAAAGAATGAAAGACCCTTTTGAGTTTTGCCTTTCGCATCTGTATTTTTATATGACACTTTTGTAATTTCATACAGCATTATCACTGTTTTGTTTTCCCTTCATTTTAACACACTATCAGACCTTTGGGTTAGGTGAGGTAGAGGATTATTCCACACACACCACATCTTCTTTATCCAATCCATTCATCTATTGGTGGACACCTAGGTTGCTTCCATAGCATTTGAATTGTATGAGCTGTTTAAATAGTTTGGATGTTAACCCCTTATGGGTCATATTCTTTGCACATTTTTCTCCCATTCTATAGGTTGTCTTTTTGTTTTGTCCATGGTTTCCTTTTCTGTGTAAAACCTTTTGTTTAATTGGGACCCATTTGTTTATTTTCACTGTTCCTTTTGTCTTATGAGATAGATCCAAAAAATTATTGCTGTGATTTACATCAAAGAGTGTTCTGCCTATGTTCTCTTCCAGGAGTTTTAAACATGCTAGAGATTAATCAGATTTTTTTAAGTCTTTACATCTAAAATTCCTTTTAATGATGCATAGGTTTTATGTTCTTGTCGAGTTAAATCATACTATCAAAGCTCATTCAATGCAATATAAATTTTATTGGTATAATCAATGCATTATAAAATCGACATATATATTATAGATAGACACATGTTCTCAGATCTGTGTTATATAAATATTTATGAAGCTTAGGTGATCTAATCTATGTCCATTTTTTATTCCAGTGTTAGCCACAGAGCTTATTTTACCTTTCTTCTTGGCATATATCCCTTCTGGAAGAGGTAGAAAGGTCAACTAATTTCATTTACCCCCAGGAGCCTGCTCAGCCTCCCTCTGCCTGTGGTCCTTTTCCTTCCTTCTTTTGGCTCTGGGCCACATCTTGCTAACTAGCGCTGAAAACAACGACTGTAAACACTGAGTGTCACTGAATTCCTTTGTTGTGGAAGGAGCCATCTCTGAAGCCTGCAAACGTGAACTGGAGGCAGCAGTCTCAAAAAAAAATGAGCACTCAGTAGATATTTTGACTTGCATTCTAGAAATCAAGTGGAGAGAGGAAAAACAAGAGCAGAGCTGTTGACTGCTAGTTAGTTCTTGTGAATGGGATATATTAATAGACGGATCTAAAACAGATGTTAGTCAGGATCACCTGGCCCAAATTTCTTACTTTACCAATGAGGGAACCGAGGCCTAGAAAGCTTAAATAGTAGCCCAGGATCAATATATTTCAACAGCTTATGTGCCTGGTGTACCTGATTGTATATTGTTATTATTTTTAACGTGTCTTTGAGAATAAATGTGCTTTACTAAATATGTTAGAGAACCAAGAAGAAATTCTAACACCAACACCAGTACTTTTCAAATACTAATCTTAGATATTACTATTCTATTCCAAAATTTCTTTTTCCTGAAAATTATATCAAATATAGCACTAAAACCTTATTTTATGGTATTAAATCATTATATTAGTTTTATGGATCGATGCATGTTCACGGTTCAAAACTAATAAATAACCACAGCAAACGTTTTACTGCTTATATTTCTTGAATGATTTTATTGCTGCCAATACTGAGTTTTTAGAAATCAAGACTTTGATTATAATTTAAATTGAAGAATATTCATGGTTATTTATCATTAACTATAAAATGAATTTTCAGATGTTAATAAAACCTCAAGGCTTTTAGATAGAACAAAACAAAGTATATGTAGTATTTTCGTTTTGTTGTTAGTAGCATCATATATATGGCCACAAGAGGGCGATCAAAGAAAATAATTGAAATGCCAAGGATTATTTCAGCTGCGTATAATGTGAGGATGTTGTAAGTTATCTTTGATCGTGAATTTAACATTATTGTCAGAATATATACAGCTCCATAGTATTTAACTTGGAAATGAAAACAAATTAAGCTCAATCTTTCCCTTTAGGTTGTGATATTTACGTTATGCAATTGATAGATCATACCATGTATGATACTAGAATAAGAATATATCCTTCTTGTAAGGATGTAGTGGAAAAACATTTGCAATGAATACAGGTAAATACTTGTAATGAATACAAATAAAGAATGAACACAGCCAATACTGCCCCAGGAGACTAGCAGTCTTTCGGTGATCAAAATCACTCTACTTTTTAAAGACTGTCATGGATACTGATGACCCTTGACTGATCGCTGATGATATATGTAGTTACCTGCTTTCAAGAACATCATCTAAGACTAAGAAAAAAAAAGATCCTTTATGAATTAAGATCTATTTTGAGAGTTTAAAGTACATTGATTGGTAATATTTTCTGTTCCCCATGACTCAAGGTAATGTAGCATAAATAATTACTTTTTCTAGGACGAAGAAGAAAAAGTATTTAGAGGATAAAGAAAGATTTAATATACTGAGTGCTTCAAAAATCCCTGTTCATGCTAACCTCAAATCCCCAAAATAATGCACATCATTCAAAATGTGTGTTTGCTTTGTTCCCAGGGAAATAATGCAATAGTTTTCCAATTGAATTTCTGGAAGCAGGTGTCCTCTATGATAGCATCACCTTAATTCCTGCCAAGAACATAATGTTCAGAACACAATTGCTGTTGTATTAATTTCATTATTGTTGTGGTACTCTGCCCATTCTACCAGACTCACTGCAGGGTGACTCAAATAGCTCCAGAGAATTTCTATTTATGTCCAACATTATGTCTATTTGGTTACATACCTTAATTTTGAAGATTATATGATTTTTTTTAATTTAATGAGGGTGTAATAATATACTAAATTAAATAGTTTCTGGATTTATATTTTTGATGGTCCCTCACACCATGTAATACAGCCTTAAATTTGAGATTTTGTAAGTTGGAATAGGCTGTATTAGTAGAAAAACATCCCTTTGATGTGCAATGGAGAAAGCTTGAAAATAGCTTCTTTTTCAGTTTACAGAGAAGAATTCTTTCAACTTTAGAGTCCTTTTTGACCTAGACCTAGAATAAATCCTCTCCACTGGCTCTAATGTTCCTAAAATAGGTAGGATATATGAATTACATTTACAAAGTTGCTATAAATGCTATCTCTATGAGTTGATAATCTAATTTAGGAAATAAGTAACAAAAACTAGCTTTAAATATTCTGCTCTGGGAACTAGACATTTCTGTCAATTAAGGCTCTATTTATTTAAATGAACATAGTTTTGAGCCAAGTTTCTCTATGGCTCAGGACAACAATTTGTAAGACAGTGGTGAGCATGGGGTGACAATACCACTTCAGAAAGTGATTTTAATGAAATCTGAGAATGATTGCTGTTGAGAATCGGTCTCTCCTCTTTCTATGGCTTATGAATCATATTTATTTCTATCACGAACAGCTAAGTTAGAGCACACAAAATAATTATGGGGAGTAAAATCAAAAGAGGGAAAAAGTCAGGAAATGACAATGATACGTAGAAAATACAGGAGAATAAGAGAAATAGCAGAAATGAGTTTACTACTTATCATGGTAATTATTTTCAAATAAGATGTTTGAATGCAATCTGCTCAAGAACTCTGTCAGATATATGTTATTGTAGCCAGTTTAAGCCTTAGAAACCATGACTTTAAAAGTCAAGAATCAAAGCAAGTCAAGAATCTTGCCCAGGGACACAAACTAGCCACTATACAAAGTAGCAGTGCAAGATTCATGCCATCTGAGCCCAAGCTGGGTGATTTTTATTTTTTTCTTCATAATGTGAAATTTCTATTGACAGTCAATGAATTACCCAGACACTGGAGATCAGCAAGTTTCCTGGCCTGATAGAAAAGGTTGAGAAAGAACATAAAAGGAGGAAAAACAGAGTAAGAGGAAAAGCTTCCCAGAACTGGAGATGGAGAATCTGGGGCTCCGTGTCGGAGAGGCACCAGGGCACAGTGGATAGAAGCCGCTTCCCCACACAGATGCTCTTGCTCACCTGTGTCCCGTCCATCCTGACCCCTGCTCTACGCTGTACCGTCATCCCTTGGGGTCTGTGCATGAGCAGTGTCTCTCCCAAACGTGATAAGGCTTCCTCTCAGACATTACAGCTATGTCAGCCAGCTTTGGCTGAATTCTGAAAGCTCTTTGGGCCTTTTGCTCAGGCTCTTTTTTTTTTAAAGCTGAGAGATTTTTGTTAAGTCTGACCAGGGAACCAAAGAAGATCATGCCATAACATTATTATATCAATGATACCAGCTGAGGGATTTTAATACACAGCCTTCAAGTTTTCCTGCCTTCTTGGTGAGCCATCCAAAAGGACTGCAAATTTCAGTAATGAATTGGAGGGCAAGCATAATTTTTCTTGTTAAATTTTGTTTCAGGATGTAAACATAGGCTTTGAATCCTCATTCACATCTCTAACAACTACTTAGGACATGTCTATGCAAATTGGACATAGTACAGGCAACACTGATGTATCAGCTACAGAGATTGATAAGGTTAGACCCCAACCGTTACCCTAGTTAAAGTGTGTAAGCTCATGATAGTGACGTGTTCCATTCTGTCATGAAGTTTTATTCAAATGAGCATAGTTTTGAGCCAAGTTTCTCTATGGCGTAGGACAGCTGTTTGTAAGACAATGGTGAGCATGGAGTGACAGTACCGCTTCAGAGAGTGATTAATTTATATGAGCAGCATCATATCATTAACCTCTATGCTTTAACAAACTGAGCTGATGTCATTCTACATGAAATTTGCTCAGTTATTCACATTTAATTGACTAAATAATTAAGTTACTTTGAAGTATTTTGCTAATAATGTAGTTCATTGCAATACAGTCTAACCTCCTTGACTTTTGTAAGTCGATATCATATTTAACATATGGAAAGATTTAAAAATGTATGCAACCTGTCACTTGGAAGTAATTACTTCTATCAAAATTTTGTGAAAGGCCAAACCAGTAAAGTGTATGTCATGATCTTAATTCTTGTTGTCTATGGTAGATTTTGAGGGGTAAACCTTTAAGATATCTCCTCATTATCCTTATCATGGTTAGATATTATGTATAAAAGTGTGGCTTGAGAGAAGTGCTAAGCAATGTACAGATTATAGGATTGGCCTGGTTCTGAACCTAAGAAACTAATAATGAAAAAATGGGGTATACAGAGAGCAGTAACAGCCACATATCTGCTGTGTATGTTTTGGATTTGCAAGTTGACATATGATTATCGACTACTCTAAGAAGAGTGTATTTTGACCTTTAGTGCTTGTAGAAGTGAAGATCCATTTTTCAGCCTATCTGTCTCCCATTGACCCTGTTCCTTCCTATGAACCATTTAACATGGAACCTTTTCCTTTGGCAAAAGGAAGACATTGATCACAAAAACCAATTAGTACAAAATAATATGGCATGTGATTATATAAAGGATTATTAGTATAATGTTCTGATCAAGGGAATAGTGAGTATTGTTTTTGGTTGTGTGTCTCTTCTTTTTATTTTTTTATGTAGTTATCTAAATAGTGCCCAAAATTTAGCTGACTTGTTTAAAGGAGATAAAAGAGTACTAAGTAAAATTTACCTTTTTTAACCCCAATATCACAGTCTTACTTTCATCACATCTTAGGTGGAAAATGATGTGGATAACACTTCTCTATTCAAAATAGACTCCAAACTCAAAACATGATGTCTTTAGCTAGCACATAATAATTTCCATTTTCACACAAAAATTTCTTGGCATACTGAGTCATCTAACTTGAATTCTACTTGTTTAAGATTTCTTCTATAAGCTTTCTAAACTACATGTATCACAATAACACAGGCTATTTATTCTGATATCTTGTATTGTTAATGTAAGTTACTCTGACATCTTTAGGGCTTCCCTGGTGACTCAGATGGTAAAGAATCTCTCTGCAAGACAAAAGACCCAGTTTTGAGCCCTGGGTAGGGAAGATCCTCTAGAGAAGGGAATGACTACCCACTCCAATATTCTTGCCAGGAGAATCCCATGGACAGAGGGGACATCTTTGGCATATCATTTCACTGCTCTCATTTGTAAACTAATGATACATCTTTCATTAGAAATAGATGGGGAAACAGTGGAAAAAGTGTCAGGCTTTATTTTTTTGGTTCCAGAATCACTGCAGATGGTGATTGCAGCCATGAAATCAAAAGACACCTACTCCTTGGAAGGAAAGTTATGGCCAACCTGGATAGCATATTGAAAAGCAGAGACGGTACTTTGCCAGGGAAGGTCCGTCTAGTCAAGGCTATGGTTTTTCCAGTAGTCATGTATGGATGTGAGAGTTTGACAGTTAAAAAGGCTGAGCACCGAAGAATTGAAGGTTTTGAACTGTGGTGTTGGAGAAGACTCTTGAGAGTCCCTTGGACTGCAAGGAGATCCAAACAGTCCATCCTAAAGGAGATCAGTCCTGGGTGTTCATTGGAAGGACTGATGCTGAAGCTGAAACTCCAATACTTTGGCCACCTCATGCAAAGAACTGACTCATTAGAAAAGATCCTGATGCTAGGAAGGATTGGGGACAGGAGGAAAAGGGGATTACAGAGGATGAGATGGCTGGATGGCATCACCGACTCGATGGACATGGGTTTGGGTGGACTCCGGGAGTTGGTGATGGACGGGGAGGCCTGGCGCGCTGCGGTTCATGGGGTCTCAAAGAGTTGCCACGACTGAGCGACTGAACTGAACTGATACATCTTTCAGCCTTAGAAGAAATAATGTCCCAATTCAATGTAGTAGATGGATGAAGTATGTTGTATCATTTAGGCTAGTAAAGTTGCCAAAGTAAATACTAGTTTGTATTTCTCATGACTCTTGTTCCATCTTATCTGCTCTTTTAAATTAGTCCATGCCTTTTGAGTGTCTCCATTTTCCCTGTTTTGAATACCTCCTAACAGTCTCACATCTCTAAATAAGTTGAAATATTCCTCTCTAGGGACCCTGCAAGATTGCCTTCTTATTCACACTTCCACTTAGTGCTGGCAGGAAGGCTAATTTCCCATTTGATTAAAATAGATTAATATTGGATGCAATTGTAGGTTCATTATCAAGTGTGCTCTATCACAACTTCTGTCTTTCCCAAGGTGGTTGTGGCAGAGCATATTCACTGTCTTGTTTTCCTTTTGCTTTTAAAAACTTTTAAATGCATTTTCTTTAACCCCTTTACCTTAGAGTCAATGTATTCGTGAAATGGATGAAACTCCCTGAATATCTATATTCTTATTCACATCAGGTTTAGTTTTCTTCTGGACTATATATTTTATCTCTTCCTTTAAATTATAGTTTATTTAATGCTATTGCTAAATGATTCTTGTTATCTCCAAGATGTTTTGTTTAGTTTGGAGGTTTTACAGCTGAGATGTCCCAGTTCTGGAGGCAGGAAAACCTAAAACATTGGCAACCTGGGCTCAATCTTTCTCTCTGGTCCTGCTTCCCCAGACCTCTCCTGAGAGCTTCAAATGCCAATTCTTTTCATGTCTAACCTGCTTTATATTTAAGTCTCTGCCAGTGTTCTTAAGCCACATTGACCAGGGCTCTAGGACTATGTCAAGATGCCCAAGAACAGTCTAGTAGGAGCTCTGAACAAGCATGTCTCTGATTTTGCTACCCTGCTTCAAACAAAGAAATCTCACTTTTATATGTCTATATCATGGGTTTCCATGTTTAATTTTATTTAACATACATTCTTCTGTTTAGGAAAGAGTCTAAATACTAGTCTCTGGACTATATCAACATTCCATTCAAAGTGTCTATAAGGTACCCCGTAGTCTGGCCTTCCAGGCTATTCTGGTGTTGGTGCTGAGCTCTGTGGGCTTCCCAGGTGGTGCAGGTGGTAAAGAACCTATCTCCCAGTGCAGGAAATATAAGAGATGCAGGTTTGATCCCTGGGGTGGGAAGGTCCCCTGGAGGAGGACATGGCAACCCACTCCAGTGTTCTTGCCTGGGGAGTGCCGTGGACAGACGAACCTGGTGGGCCACGGTTCATAGGGTCACAAAGAGTTGAACACGACTGAAGCTACTTTAGCACTCACACTCTGTTTGTTGATGCACTTCCCTCCTGCCTTCCATTAAAGTCAGAATAGGATAATAATCTGGGGATCATTTGTCACTTCATTGGTCACTACTGTGGATTAGGCTGACCTGGTTGGCTGGAAAGAGGCAGCCTCCTTTTTCAGTCCACCTAGCCTTTTGTCCAGATTATCAGCTTGGACAAAAAGGCTGTCTGCTCTACAAAGGAGGCTTTTTCTCCAGGAAGGAGCCTAAGAGTAGACTGCTCCACCCAAGGAACACCAATCCTAGCGCTATAATTACTGACACCCCCTTTTAGCTCCCTTTAGCTACTTTTTCAGTCCTTCCTCATTTTACTGGATTCTGTGATATTGGGGTGGCAGATTCTGTTGTTGAACTCTCCCTCTTCTCACCTTAAATTTGCTCCTATACACTTAAGCCTATACACTGAAGGCTTCCAAACATATAGTTCTTGCCAGAACTCTCCACTGAAATCCACGTTCATACGTCTGACTCCCTATTTGACATCTCCCCGTGAATGCCTCATAGATGTCTAAAACACAGCTTGCTGAGCACTGCGCTCTGGATCATCCTTCCAAACCTGATCCAACCATAGTCTTTGTTTATGGTCATTCTATCCTTCCATTTATGTAGGTAAAATTCTTGGAATTTTTTTTTTTGTCTCCTATTTCTCTCATATCCAAATCTACCTTCAGAATATTTTAGAGCCTAGGTAAGTCTCACCACCTTCCCGCTACCACCTTGGTCTGAGCCACCAGCGGTGTCCACCTGACAGCCTCCTGCCTGTTTCCTTGTTCCACTCTAACTACCAGTCTCCATGCTTTTGTTCTCAACCCATCATTTTTGAATGGTGACTTAACTCCAAAGAAGTAGTGTGATGATGTTCCCAATCTTTGTGTTTTGATTTTTGTAATTATATATATGCAAGGCTGTTAATAATTAAAGATGCCCTTTTAAAAACAATTATATCCATCTTCTGAATGTTTGTATATTCTGTGCTTAGTACAAAGTTTAGAATGTTATGAGCACTCAACAACTATTGAGTTAATGAAGAAGGATCTCACTTAAAGAAGTTTGGCAGGCCACTGTTTTCTATAAAATGTGCCATGGGCATAAAAAGAGCAGAATTTTTAGATAGAAATTGTTTTCCCAATTATTAAAGAATAATATATTATTGAATAAATTTCATTTTTCTTGGCTCTACCTTTTGCATTTAATAACCATGAGCTAAAGTTAATTATTACCTGCATTTATTTAATAAATATCTATTATAACTATGGAAAATACTGTCCTAAGCACTAGAAATACAACAGTTAATAAATAAATATATATATATATATATATATATATATATATATAGTAAAATGAATAAATATATAATGTAGTAAAGAAAATAAAGCTAATTAGGGGAGTAGAGAGCTGCAGTGTGGGAGCGGGAGCATACATTTTACCCTCTCTTCAGATAATGATTTTTCAGAAATGTTGACATTTAGAGAGACACTTAAATAATTGATATAAGGAACTATGTGAATATTGGGTGGGCTGGCAGAGGGAGGGCCAGGCCAAACGATTAGCAGTTGCAAGTACTGGGGGAGAACATGCTTAGCATGGATTTGAAATCACAAATAATCCCTTCTTCCCTGGCTCTCCTCCCTGTCCCCTACCCTGCTCCACTTCTTTCTATTGTACTTATACTGCTGATTTCCATGCTTATCCCCACTGCAGTGAAAGCTCTACAAAGAAGGGTATTTGTTTATTGTATTCACCAATGTTCCCCAGATGCGTAGAATGGCATCTGACTCATAGCTTCTGATTAGTAGATCTTCACTGTGTCAACCAATATTATATTCTGGGGCTGAGAAGAAGGCTATGTGGCCTCTGGATAGTGTGAAAGGGCCTGGTGGAGGGCAGTGGGCAGGCAGGGCCTGGATCAAGTATTGCATGGCTTTGTAGGCTTGGCAAGGACTTTGGATGTCCTCTGAAGTGTGATAGAAATATACTAAAGAGAAGAGAGTAAGAGAACAGCACGGTCTGTTTCACAGATTTACAGATATTACAGACTTCTGTATGAAGAAAACAATTCATATTTTCTAGGAGCTAGTTGAGTGGACAGGTGCCCCAATATGCTAATTGCTCTGCCATGGCAGGCCTTGGTAAAGGCTACAACTGAAGTGCAGACTCAGTGCAGTCAGTTCAATTCAGTCGCTCAGTTGTGTCTGACTCTTTGTGACGCCATGGACCGCAGCACACCAGGATGTGGTGATGTCCCTGTCCATCAGCAACTCCTGGAGTCCACCCAAACCCATGTCCATCGAGTTGGTGATGCCACCCAGCCATCTCATCCTCTGTCATCCCCTTCTCCTCCTGCCCCCAATCCTTCCTAGCATCAGAGTCTTTTCCAGTGAGTCAACTCTTCCCATCAGGTGGCCAAAGTATGGGAGTTTCAGCTTCAACATCAGTCCTTCCAATGAACACCCAGGACTGATCTCCTTTAGGATGGACTGGATGGATCTTCTTGCAGTCCAAGGGACTCTCAAGAGTCTTCTCCAACACCACAGTTCAAAAGCATCAATTCTTCGGTGCTCAGCTTTCTTCACTGTCCAACTCTCACATCCATATATGACCACTGGTAAAAACATAGCCTTGACTAGATGGACCTTTGTTGCCAAAGTAATGTCTTTGCTTTTCAATATGCTATCCAGGTTGGCCATAACTTTCCTTCCAAGGAGTAGATGTTTTTAATTTCATGGCTGCAATCACCATTTGCAGTGATTTTGGAGCCCCCCAAAATAAAGTCCAACACTGTTTCCCCATCTATTTCCCATGAAGTGATGGGACCGGATGCCATGATCTTAGTTTTCTGAATGTTGAGCCTTAAGCCAACTCTTTCACTCTCCTCTTTCACTTTCATCAAGAGGCTCTTTAGTTCCTCTTCACTTTCTGCCATAAGGGTGGTGTCATCTGCATATCTGAGGTTATTGATGTTTTCCTGGAAATGTTGATTACAGCTTGTACTTTCTCCAGCCCAGTGTTTCTCATGATGTACTCTGCATATAAGTTAAATAAGCAGGGTGACAATATACAGCCTTGATGTACTCCTTTTCCTATTTGTAACCAGTCTGTTGTTCCGTGTCCAGTTTGGTGTGAAAATAAAGATTCTGGGATGCTGAGGCTTCATAAGAAATGGGCACTGAAGTTGGCCCCTGAATTTCAGTGAAAAGAGAATTCTGGGTAATAGCAGGCAATCAAGAAAGGTGTAAGTGCAATGCAATCTATTGGTTAAAAAAAGAAACTTAGAATGTAGATTTGATTCTGAGTGAGAGTGGTGATGACACTTAGCACTTTACCTACATGATCTTACTTAATTTTTACAACACCACTGATTGTTAAAACCTATTTTAATCCTCACTTTGGAGAGAAAGAAAGCTGAGGCTCAGAGAGGCTAACTCAAAGTTTTATTGGTCAAGAAGATAGACGCATGAGGATTTGAAATTGGGTCTGTTTGACATTGGTCTTCCCAGTTGCACTAGTGGTAAAAACTCGCCTGCCAATGCAGAAGACATAAGTGATGTAGGTTTCATTCCTAGGTTGGGAAGATCCCCTGGAGGAGAGCATGGCAACCCACTCCAGTATTCTTGTCTGGAGAATCCCCATGGACAGAGCAGCCTGGAAGGCTATAGTCCATAGGGTCCCAAAGAGTCAGACATGTCTGAAGTGACTTAGCTTGCTCTCATTCTGTTTGACCAAGAGCCCTTGTACTGTGTCAATCACTTAATGATAATATAACCATAGTTCCAAGAAATATCCAATTCCTTGAATTTAATCAGTTCAATCAAATTAACATTTTTTGTGTGACTGGAGTTGCCAGTGTATATAATGCTGCCCAAGACACTAAAATTATATTGCTGATTATGTGCCCTTTTGATAATTACAGCAAAGCATTTATAATAAGAATTTTTGCCTCTGTTATGAAGTGTTAATATTTATGTTCCTTTCATGTATTTATGTGTGGTGGATGTCAAGTACAAGGCAGAAAAATTGGAGGAATTAATAAATGCCCACAAATTATCATGGAATAATAAATTCTTAATTCTCTGTTTATACAGCTTCCTAATCAACAAGCTACAAAATTATGACTTGATCACAGTTATTCAGTTATCTGTCCACATTTCCAGCTAAGAAATTGGATTCTGGAATAATTCACTGTCAGTATGTTCAAATTAAAGTTTTTCTGAGGTCATTCCCTTTCTCAGTGGTGGTCAACCATTCATTCCTTATTTAGATATTGGACTGAAGAATATACTAATAACACAAAACTGGTCACATGACCTGGATTTAGAAAAGAAGATCAACATTAAGAAAATGGAATTTAATAGAGAACAAGGTAAAAGATAATCTTCTCAGAGAGGAAATATTAGTCAGCAAATTTTGAGGATAAGGGTATACTAGATACAGTGTTTTTCAAACTTTTTCACATAATAACACAAAGAGAAAATCATGGTATTTCTCTGTCACACTAATGTAGGCAGGGGAGGATGCTCAAGCCTGGAACTGAGCAACCTCCGGAGCTTTGAGGAGTCACCTGAAGCTGAGAGACTGGTGTTGCAGCCCTCTTGTAACCTATTTGCAGCACACTGGTTGAGAGGCTCTGCGCTAGTTAGCTCAGAGTGATTCATGGTATGACCAAAAAGAGCAGGACATTTTTATCTCTCTTATGTTCAGCTTGACTGCAATTCCTGACCCAGGGATTGAACCCATGTCTCGTACATCTCCTGTATTGGCAGGTGGGTTCTTTACCACTAGTGTCACCTGGGAAGCTTTCAGCTCACTACAGGGGCTCAAATATTTACCACCTTCTCGACAAGCTGAGAAGCAAGAGATGATCAGCTAGTGAATGGGGGATTAGGAACAAGGATATAAGATGAGAAAGAGCAGAAACCTGTGATATGCAAGTGTGCTTGGATTTCTGAGATTGTGCTGACCACCTGATCTGTCCTGGAGAAAAGTTGAGTTAGGCTGATGGGGTGGGGGGGATAGATCAAAATAAAAGAATTGCACTATGTCAATGATCCCTTAATGCTGCCTGCACTTTGAAAAACACCAGGGGAGCTTTAGAAAAATACTAATTTGGCATCCTTAAACTAATTAAACCAAGAGGGCTAGAAGTAAAGCCAAAATATTAATATTTTTAAAGCACTCTAGAGAATTCTGTTGGAAGATTCTACTGTGCTAGATGATTACTAGGGCTTTTTGTGTCTCTAACCATCTGAAACTTTAAATAATATTTGGATATAGTCTATAGCAAGCTAAGTTTGGAGGCCAATGAGTAATTGGATGCTTTAAAGGGACAATCAAGGAAAATCCATGAAAGAGATAACGGAGGAAAGATACCATAAAAGAATGATGCTTAGGAAGATCCCCTTGTAGACTTGAAATTGCCAGGAAGCTCCTCTTTCTCCTTGTGACAAAATCGAGTGGAAGGATCAGTCTCAGACTTTGAGATGAGATAAGGCACAAAATATAAGCCTGGGTGCAAATATAGGTGAAAGCACAAAGAAAGAGGTTTCACCATAAAATTACTGTAAATTTGTGAAGAGTGTGTGAGCGAGCAGTGGAGAAAGACCTTAAACAGATTAAAGTTTGTGGAAGTGCTGTTAAAGGAGACAAGTGGGAGAGAATGAAGGGCAGGCAGCATAGGGAGCACCGTTGAGTTGGAGGATGGCCAGCTTGGCAATGCATCAGTTGTGTGACATACTCCAACAGCACATATTCACTCAGACAAAATGGACAATTGGATTAAAAAATTATTTACTGAATGAGTCAAATAAAAATATATTAGGAAAATAGGGTGACCATATCAGCAAGAGAATGGAAGATGTAATAGATCAGGAATTCCTGGTTAGATATGGAGAGAATGGAAATAAAAATTAACTGATAAATTCGGAGAAGACTGGGTCAGAAGATTCCTATTTTTAGGATGTCCAGGAAAAAAATATAGTAAATCATAACAAACTGCGGAATATTCTTAAAGAGTTGGGAATACCAGACCACCTTACTGCCTGCTGAGAAACTTGTGTGGAAGTCAAGAAGCAACAGTTAGAACCAGACATGGAACAACAGACTGATTCAAAATGGGGAAAGGAATACGTCAAACTGTATATTGTCACTCTGCTTATTTAACTCATATGCAGAGTACATCATGAGAAACACTGGGCTGGAAGAAGCACAAACTGGAATCAAGATTGCCAGGAGAAATATCAATAACCTCAGATATGCAGATGATACCACTTTAATAGCAGAAAGTGAAGAGGAGCTAAAGAGCCTCATGATGAAGGTGAAAGAGGAGAGTGAAAAAGCTGGTGTAAAGCTCAACATTCCAAAATGAAGATCATGGCATCTGGTTCCATCACTGCACGGCAAATAGAAGGGGGGAAAGTGGAAACAGTGACAGATTCCATTTTCTCTGAAATCACTGAAGATGGTGACTGCAGACATGAAATTAAAAGATGCCTGCTCCTGGCAAGAAAAGCTGTGACAAACCTAGACAGTGTATTATAAAAGCAGAGACATCACTTTGCCAACAAAGGTCCATCTAGTCAAAGCTATGGTTTTTCCTGTAGTCATCTATAGATGTGAGAGTTGGACCATAAAGAAGGCTGAACACCGAAGAATTGATGCTTTTGAACTGTGATGTTGGAGAAGACTCTTGAGAGTCCCTTGGTCTGCGAGGAGATCAAACCAGTCCATCCTAAAGGAAATGAACCCTGAATATTCATTGAAAGGACTGGTGCTAAAGCTGTAACTCCACTGCTCTGGCCACCTGATGCGAAGAGCGAACTCATTGGAAAAGACCCTGAAGCTGGGAAAGATTGAGGGCAAGAGAAGAAAGTGACAAAAGAGGACAAGATGATTGGATGGCTTGGCTGTCAGTGGACACGAGTTTGAGCAAAACCAGGGAGATAGTGAAGGACAGGAAAGCCTTACGTGCTGCAGTACATGGGGGTCACAAAGAGTTGAACACGACTTAGTGACTGAACACGAAGAAATTAGAATATGAGAATGAAAGAATGAGGAATGTTTGTTCTGGGAAATCCCTTCTAGTTCATGAGGCATTGTGCATCCCTGTGTGCACATATGCTCCGTCGCTAAGTTGTGTCTGACTCTTTTGACCCAGAGAGTCACAAACCTGGACTCCAGCCAGGCTCTTCTGTCCCTGGGACTCTCCAGGCAAGAATACTAGCATGGGTTGTCATCTCCTGCTCCAGGGGATCTTCCCAACCCAGGGATTAACCCACGCCTCCTGCATTGCACACAGATTCTTTCCTGCTGAGCCACCAGGCAGGGATACCAGTATAATAATACTTCTGGCCTAACTTGTATTCTTCGAAGCAGAATACAAAGATTTCCTGGGTAAGCCAGTTTGAGAGAATTAACTGGAATCATGGCTCTTTTTTTTCTTCCCTCCCTTTATCAAACTCTCGAACTGCCTGCCTCTGGTGAGCATTCTAGACTGCTTTTTGCCAAACTGAAAACTTTGTAGCTTCTCTCAGCCCACTCATCTATTGCCAAAGCCTTTAATATAAAGAAGTAAAGTCAACTAATTTGCTCACATATCTAATCTATGTTCTTTAAAATGGATGTGTTTTAATATTCTCTCTCTCTTACATGATTAATTTATAGCATTCTGTCACATCTCCAACATTGAAAGCATCCTTCCCCAGCCTACTCTCAGCTGATAGCCTTTCTTCTTAAGTCCCCGGAGACTTGTACCATCTCCCACCACCGCAGTTACCAGAATAGGTATTCAGTACTCTGCCCTCCATGCGTTATCAAAGATGGGGTCCTCTTCCTTTCTAAAGCTAGTCTCTTTTCTAATATCTCCTCTCATCTACAAAATTTGCCTCTTTTCATCCTGCATCATCAGTTTTTCATCTTCTTCCTAGAGCCTTTCCCTCAGCAAAACGTGTTCTTATTTCTCTCCTTCCTTTCTTTGTCAGCCAGTGTCCCATTTCTTTGATTCGCTTTCCAGCAATATGTTTTAAATTGCTGCACAGTTTCCAACTTCTCTCCTCCCATTTTCTCTTAAACTTCCTTTAATCAGCTTTTCATCCAGCTCTCCACTGAAGCCAACCCCTGCTTTGTTATTAATAACTCCAAGAGCCAGTCTCCATCTTACTTGGTCTTAGCATCTGATACACACGATCACTCCCACGTCTTGGATTCATGTTGATGGGCGGTCTTTCAGACACATCACTGTTTTGGTCTTTCCTCTGCTTTGCTGATTAGTTCTGCTCATTCTCCTTCGCTGGTCTCCCAAGGTGCTTATAGATAGAGTGTACTCAGGCTTCAGCTCTGACCTCTTTTCTTTTCTATTTGCATTCATTCCAGTCTTTTGGTTTTAGTCTGTATGCTTATTTGGTGTCCAGATTTGTTTATTCAACTGCTTTTTAAATCCCTATTTAGGTAACCAGCAGAAACCTCCTACTCACCATGTGCAAAACTGAACAACTGACTTGTCCCCAGACCTGCTTCTCTGGCAGTTTTCTTCATCTCAGTTGGTAGCTATTTCATTCTTCCATGGATAAGACCAAAAAAAAAAAAAAAAAACCCACAATGAAAGTGTTAGTTGCTCAGTTGTCCAGCTCTTTGCAACCACATGGACTGTAGCCGCCCAGGCTTCTCTGTCCATGGAATTCTCTGGGCAAGAATACTGGAATGGTAGCCATTCCTTTCTCCAAGTATCTTCCCAACCAAGGAATCAAACCTGTGTCTCGTGTGTTGCAGGCAGATTCTTTACCATCTGAACCATTAGGGAAGGCCCTCCCATGGATCAGACCAAATGCTTGAGAAATTGCTCAGGTCAAAAGACTTGAAGTTGTGGATTCTTTTCTTCCACAACCCACGACTGATCCATTAGGGAAATCTGAGCACTTTAATAATATTAAAATAAATAGTTCATCAGATAGCCCATCACCTAGAGATTCTTAGATGTATGAAATCAATTATTCAATCAATCAGGTTTTTTTTTTCATTTTTTAACATTTCTGTACTGAATTAAAATCAGTGGTGGATAAGCAATACCAGTATATAATTTTGAGTTATAGTGTGGTTTTGCCATCAGATAAACCTGAAAGTAAGTGACTTTCTCACTTACCTGCTGTGTGACCTTAGACAAGTTATAATTTTTCTAACATTCAGATTCCTTATATATAACTGAGAAATAAAATACCTCCTTTAACAGATTTTGAAAAAAGGCAACCCTATGACTGACATATAATATTTTTCAATAAATGGTAACTATTGAGCCATTGTTCTTGCTCTTAAAAGAAAATAAAACAGGACAGTGATTGGCTTTAGCTTTCAAGGAAAATTCTTGGAAAAAGTAAAATTAAGAAGAAAATAATGTACTTGCTACCATGGCAACTGTGGCAGTAGAGAATTTAAAGAGTTAGAAATAAGATATTCTAGGGTATGGATAGACTACTCCACAGTTTTGCATAATAATGCCCTTGTTCCTATAATCTCGCAGTCTTTCTAATTTAACATGGGATTATGAATGAGATGTCCATTCATATAAGTTAATGTTTTTTTTTAAATTGTCTTATTATTCCAACCTAACCGTGGTAATGCTATCCTGAAAGTCTTTGCATATAATTGGCTACCATCATAATTTCTCTAATCCTATCAGTGGAATCTGTTTCTTCTGGGATGATACAGTCAAGATGTTTAGTGTAAAGTGAACTGCATAGAAAACCATTAGCATGTCTGTCTTATTTGCTTGGAGTATATGTTTATTTTCTTTAATATGATATGTCCCTCAAAGTTCTGTGAATGTGTGCATGGAGATGAATTTATCTATGTGTAGATTTGGGTGAGTGCATAAGTGTACAAAGTGAGGTGTCTCAACATATATTTTTCAATGTATTTTCTAAACCACTATACAGCATTATTTAATAAAAGCAATACAAGTTGATAGAATATCTATATTCGTTTTTTTTCTGTTCATTCATTCAGCTAAGGCTTGCCTATTATATACCAAACAGTGCACTGAGCTCAAAGTTGGAACATTAAATATACCATATATTAGCTGTAAGAATCTGAGAATGAGAAAACACTTTTTTTTTTTTAATGGTCCAGACTAGTCAACAAGTCAAAATGAGATAATATTAAAGTGTAATGTGTGAAAAGAGAGAAGCAAACCAGTCAAGGAGAATGTTTCAGTCATTACCCAAGTATTTATTGGATACCTGTTCTGTGGCATGGGCTTCCCAGGTGGCTCAATGGTGGTAAAGAATCCACCTGCCAATGCAGGAGACATGGGTTTGATCTCTGGGTTGGGCAGGTCCCCTGGAGAAGGAAATGACAACCCACTCCAGTATTCTGCCAGGGAAACCCTATGGACAGAGGAGCCTGGCGGGCTACAGTCCCTGGGGTCACAAAGAGTCACATACGACTTAGTGACTAAACAATAGCTCTGTGGCTTGCGTGCTGCTGGTTCTTGGGACAGACTAGAAGATAAGTTCCATATAAGTCACAACTTTTACACGCTAAGGAAGATTATTTTATCTCACACTTTAACAAGGAATTACACTTCCTGATTAACAAAGACTAAAATTCAGATCCTTTATGAGCAACTAAGAATTCTCTGAATCTTGATGCAACCATTTCAGTGCACAGCATCTGAGAATATATATGGAAACTGGACAGTAAAGAAGAGCATAAAAATTTGTCCAGAGTGAAAGTATTTGTTTGGTCATGAATGGATAAGAATTTTACCAATTTTTAAGGAAAAGTGAAATTTAGTGCAAAAACTGCACTATATAGTAGAGCATGTGGGACATATCCAATTTCAGGTTCAACATATAATATTGTATATGGAGTTATCATGCCATAGAACCGACCCACAGCTTCTCAGCTGTTTTTATGTGTATAAAGTCAGAGCTCTGAAATCTTTTCAAGTATTATTAAAAAACTTGAGCTGTGTGAGCATCTGATATCCAGAGTGGCAGATTAGTAAATAACATCCTGTTATAAAACTTTAATGTGATTTTTATAAAGTCAAATTGATGATATATATTTCAGAACATAAACAACATAATGTAATGAAATTACTGACTTGTAAAGTTTAGAGTCCTAATCAACTAATGTTTTTCTCTGTTAAAAGACAAAACAAAATTGAATTCTGAATTTCAGACAATTGATATTTGTAATTTAAGAATTAAGGTATTCATAGGCTATCATCATAATACAGGTAAACATTTGTGTAAAATGTGGTTCAGGTAAAGAGAAACTAATGTCAAAGAGAATAAAAAATATAAAAAGATAATATTTAAAAATTTTATAATTTGAATTTTGAAGACAATATACTTGCATATATGTGTGTCTATATGCATATATGCAAATATGTGCATGTATATATGTATATAATTCATATATATGCATATATATGTACAGACATATATAAAACTTTATGAGATAATGTAAGAAAATGCAACATACTATTATCAAGATATGGATTAAAGCCAAATTTAATATTTTTGTTTTGTTATAAAGGGGAGGTTGTAAAATTTTATTTCAATATGTCCTTTGTTTTTCTTGGTCTGCATGGTCGCAAATCTTGAAGGATGCCAGGGATTGTCTTGTTTTATTTGGGACAGCCTCAATAAATGAACGATTAATTACCTAAAAAACAGTCTTGAACTTGGCAACATGTCTCTGAGACATTAGAAGATTTTTTTTTAATTGAGATACTTTAATCAAGTTCTCATTGCTAGACTTGATGACACCTGCTGGATCAATCATCTCATTGACATACTACCCAATGAGTGTTTCCCCTCAGTTGGCCTGTCTTTCATTTCTGTTGTAGCTATAAGGGGTATCCGGCACATCTCTCTTCAATAAAGATCTGTTGAATCAATGAATGAGTGAATGAATGGACAACCTGCTGTGAGTGTCAGAAAATAGAAAACTCAGAAGCGGGATGTGAAGAAATCTTGGAATTTAGGCTATATATATATAGGGTCATCTTTGCTGCATCCTGAAGGGCTCACGACTCAAAGACAACAGATATGGCTAGAGATGCATAATTATAAATATGCATTTAGATAAGTAAATAGATGTTTGATAGGTACATGATAGATAGATAGCAATATATACTTAACTCTCTTCCATATGCCATCCATATGGATTCACGAGGATGTAATTCCCATCTGGGCTGTAAATTTCACTCCATCTGGCATGACTTCTAACTGAATGCTTGGCTACAAAATTCTTTGTTACCTTACAATGCTTGATGAAGATTGTATTGATATCTCCTCTCTCTCCTTTCCTCCCCCACCTCCTCCTTATCTTTCTCACTCCTCCTCCTTCTTCTGCTCTGTCTCTCTCTTCTGTTCTTCATCCAGTATGACATTTCCCTCGAGCCTTTATTGGGAATTAACAGCAAATGGACAGCCTTTTTCAGTGAACTCCTTTAACTCTGCAAATTCTCATTCTAGCAAATGTTGGAGCTTGTTATCCAGTGCCTATAAGTGAATGAAAGACAAGTCATATTGAATTTCTTAAAGCAGGATATGTTATTAGATGAAAAACAATGTGTTGAAGGGATATAAAAATGTTTGTGCTTAATCTTCCTGACAGGATATGAAATAGTAGCTTTAAACTATTCTTGAACTTTTTATAAAACCAAACTGATAACCTATATTTCAGAAGACTTAAGAGTAATTATTCCCAGAGGCAGAAAGGTGTATTACATGATTCTGGGAATCATCTCTATAAGTCTATTAAAAACAAGAGTCTGGCTTGAAGACTTTTATTTTACTCATTTAAAAAAAAGTGTAACTTATTTATCCTTTTTAATTTGCAGGGGGTTTTTTCCTATAAAAATTCAGTGCTTGAGATTGCTGGCATTAAGCCATCTAGAGTTACTATTGTTAATTTACTTCTCTTTGTGAAAGATATATCTCGAGAGATTTAAGGGAGTGATCTGTGTGTAGTAACTGAAAAAGACATATTTACACATCCTGTAGTGAATGTTGGCTGGAAAAATGATTGCTACCATCAGTGTATTAAATTTTAATATTACAAAAAATACTATACTTTTTAACTTTTAAGTTAACTAAAAATAGTCTTATTTTAATTCAAAAACACTCAAGCTAAGTATGAAATTTCTTGACAAGCTACAATCATCCTGGGAAGCTATTTGGAAAACTAATTAACTATAAGTAAGAGAATGCGTCTCTACATTTCTTATATTTTTAAAAGACAATTATGTTCTCATTTCACTGGATTTCATAGGAAAAGGGTGTTGACTAAGTCTCTTTACTAATTTCACTTGAGCAAATGTTTCTATATGAAAACACACACACACACACCTATCAGGGTTACTTGTTATGCCCTGAAATATTTTCAGCCGTATTTTCCCAATCAGTCTATTTCTATGCCATCTCATGTCTTTTCACACAGTCATTCTTCTCTTGATCTCTTTTGAGACATTTTCCCACTCAGAACTCTTGGGGAGCATTAGCTACATGAGCCCATGCTTCAGAGTAAATATGATCCCAACATTTATCTTTAAAAGGGAAGAACCAGAGATATATATACATATATACATCACTGATTACCACAGCTAGTGTGTGTGTATAGTTACTTGAGCATCAGTGGAGCAAATCCCACGTGGGCTAAGAAATCAAAAGGGGAAAAGCAGTTAATTTGAGGAACGAAATAATATGGCTACTTAAAATAGAAATGGAAAAGGAAAACATGACATTTCAAGTAAATTTGCAGTAGTAATTAGAGTTATAGTTAAGGAGACTGAAAGTAATCTTAACAAATAATATGTGCTTTACACCAGAAAAAAACATTAAAAAAAATAATCATTTGTGCTAAAAAAAAAAAAGATGGAAATATATCAAAGGGAAACAGGATCCAATCTGAAGTGTTTCCCAGTGACCAATGCTAGGACAATTTAAGCATCAAATAGATTGTATTATAATCCAAAATATGAAATAAATATACCTGAGTTCATGCCTACATAAATAAATGACTGAAAAAATAATCGAAGGACAGATGCAAGGTTTCTGTACAGAAGAATTCCGTATAATATATGTACATACTCTCCCCTCAGGGAGGTAAAGCTTAATTTCACCTCTCCCTATTTCTTCTTTGAGAGTGTGCAACTTCCAAAGAATAGAGTATGGAAACAGAAAGAAAGTAATTTTATAGTTGAAAAACCTGACAAATACGCCTTTAACCGAATGAAGAAAGTTAACATCACTAGTAAAATGTGGATCATTCATGCCTAACATGCTGCGTTGAGGTCACTTCACTAATACTAATATGATGTGATGAGACAGACACTTCACCCCTGTAGTATTCTAAGCCTTAGTCTAATATTAAGGAAAACATCAGACCAAGCTTTGGGAGATACTCTACATGATACTTGACCAGAAATTCTTGATAGTCTTCAAGATTATGAAAAATAAGGAAAAGCTTAGAGGCTGTCACAGACCAGAGGAAACTAGGGAAAAAACCAAAGAAAACAAATAACTATGGTACCTGGCGCTGGAACCTAGATCAGAAAAGGGACACTAATGGAAAGACTAGTGAAATCCAAGCAAAGGCTCAAGTTTCATTAATAGTAATGTACTGTATTGGTTTCTTAGTTTTAACAAATATACTATAGTAATGTAAGATGCTAACAATTAGAGAAATTGGGTGAGGGATACATGAAACTCTTTTTACTACCTTTGCAACTTTTCTATGAATCTAAAATTATCCCCCAATTAAGCATTGATTTAACACATTATCTTCTGATTTGTTTAGTAGTTTGATAAGTAAACAGTTACCTACTTACATAACTTGCCAGAATATAGGAATTCCAGGAATTGAGAATTTCTTTCTACTTTCTACTTTTTGATATTATGAATTTGAATCATAACTAGAAATTCAAAAGTAAAAAGGAATAGTAATTTAAATTTTAGGAGCTCATTACCAACATATTACCTTTATAGTCTAAAAGTTCAGAACAGTAAGCTAGTTCCTGGTTGTTGGTGGTGAATAACTATGTCATCTTAGATACCTTCCCAAAGACACATTTTTTGGTTCATTTTAATCTCTGTCCTCCTGAAGCCTCCACCTTTGAACCATGTGTAAGTGGAACATTTATTTTTACCTCTGAAAAGTGTAAAGTCATCTGAATATGATCCTTTAGAAAGACTGAATAATTTGTGAGAAAAGACATAGAAAAGTGGACATGCATCACAACACGGTCTAAATATTTATAATCAATATTTTGAGAGTTTGGGTCAAAATCTTCCTGTATCTAAAGTATGTTTTATCAAGTATTTTCTACATGTATGAGATAAAGTTGTAATTATTTAGAATAAATGTATGGTACTTTGTAAAGCATTTATTGTGAAATCATTTTTTGAATTAAGATGAGGGAAATAAGAAAGCAATGATACATTCATATTCATGATGTTATTTAAAAGCAGAAAATTAAAAATAATTGATACATTTTATTTTATAATATGCCTAGGTTATATAGCATTACTGAATTATATGCCTTGCCCCAGAAAGTCTTAGCCAGCTACAATATGATTTGATCTATCCAATTTATACAATTTAAAAAGAACTGTTTTTTTAAAAGGCTTTAAAATTTAAAATCATGTTGAAAATACTGGAGTAACAAAGAGATTTAGAAAGGTACAGAAATAATCATGAAGAAACTATGCTTTGTTACTAGATACATCTTTGAATGTTGTAGGAAACACGCTTCGGGTTAGTCAGGAGAGGTCCTCAGAATTACACCGTGCATGTTTCCCTGAATTGAAACTGTATGTTATTGGTTAACCAGGATATTTAGCATAATCACTCTGCTAGACTGTGGTGGAGGGAGGTGATTATCACTGAGAACAGATGGGCAGGTCCGCAGCACTGCCAGATTCTTCACAAGCTACATTTATTGTTGGTTCTTGCTTTTTTCCTTCCGTGTTTTAATTTTTTTCTTTTTTTTAAAAAACACTGTATGTTCTAAAGAACTAGCTGCACAAAAGGTCAGTAGCTGATGACCTTTCAGCTTAGATTTCAAACGTAGAAGAAAGATTCAAAATGCTATCACTGTATATCTAAGAAGGATGGGGCAGGTTTCATTTTACACTCTAGCCTCCCTCAATGCATGCACGGATTTATCTGTACGCTAAGCTCTCTGCTCTGCATCTGTAGCTCCTTGTGGATTATATTGTCTCTCTGATCAGAAATGATCCTCTCGGATATGAACACCGTTTCTGGCTCCCCTAAAGTGCATCCTCCTAATGGGACCCGGTTTTATACTTTTCAAGTAAGTGTGTTTTAAATGGCTTCACTACCTAAGGAGTTAATCCATAGTCCAACTTTTAATAAAGAGAAAAATAAGGGAAGGAAAACTGCAAAGTGTGAAAGTATTAAAGAGGATGTAAGATGTAGAAAATGTGCATGTCCTTTTAATCCAGGTTTTTTGATATGGAAATGAGATAGCATTACGATTCTTTGTGAATTCAAGCAAAATAAGAGTGAACTAATTTCACAAGGATTTTTAAATTTGTACATTATCATATTCACAGGGTTTATGAGATAGTCTCCTGAAATTGTTCTTTATGGATATAATATGGTAAAAATTTTTTCTCTGGATGGATTACAGAGAAGATAGAATTAAAAGACATTTTATGGAACTTTGCAAACTGTGTTCTGTGGGCTTAAAAATTTTGTATTTCATATACTTAGCTTAACATGACTCTTGTTGTTTACTTTTATAAGTGCAATATACAAGTAATCAATAATATAGTAGCTTAAGTGTCATATTTAGTATGCTTTTTTCAATTTGAGGTAAAGTAGAAACTCATTAAGATGGAAGATTTTCTGTGTTATCAAAAAGTCAAAATGATTTACAATATAAATGTAAATGTGTGTTACAAAGCTGTTACCGACTTTCAGTTGCCTTTGAGTAAATCAGTCATCAGTCTAGAAAATGGTTAAGTCTAAAGTAAATCATATTCTACCTCATTTTTATCCTCAAATTGCATTTTTCAGTACTAAGGTTTACTTAGTAGTTCAGTCATATCATCATTAGGTTAAAAGGGGGAATGAAGCTCTTTTCTGTTTATTTTACACTATGGGAATATGAACAGCCTAGCATTTAATTATTTTAGCTATAGAGGTATAATGTATTAAAAAATAAATGCAAAGACCTAGAGAATTAATTTAGTAGAGGTAATATGTCTTCTAAAAGGGAGTTCTGAATAAATGCACATATGATTTATTAAAATCTCTTGCCTTTGCACACTATAGCAATAGATATAATTACTCTCTCTCTCTCTCTCCTCCTTCTTATACTTCTATTTTTAATCCTGTTGCCTCTCCTGCTTTACACTGATGTCTACTGATAGTGCAAGTCTGTGCTGTTACAGAATATTTTTGCTTCCCAGTGGCAATCAGCTTATTGTGGCAGTGATTCAAAATGCAACTGCCCTGGGGATCTTGTACACAATTATTACTTTTTTCTTCTCCATACACTGAGATATAAACACCCCTTACAATATCCTGTAGCTGCCTCTTAGGGGCAGTTTTTGACGTTGGGTATTCTGCTTCAGTCTCTTAAAGTTAAGGGTCAGTAAATTCCATATGCTCAGTCATGACAGGCTTTTTACAATTCTTTCAGTAGGTCTTACTGACACATTTCCTGACAGGTGATTTTCTTTGAAAACACCCTGGAATGATTTTTAACCACTCTTTTTTTTTTTTTTTTCGCTGTTGTTATAACAATTCATGTAAAAAGCCCTAAGATTTCAGATGAAATAGAAATGTTGACAAATATGAGCTCTATTTTGCTACATTTTTAAAATCACAAAAAGGTATTTGATCCAGACATTTGTGGTAACAGGCTTTGTGTGTTTAACTTTTTGTTGCTATTGTTTGTTTTTGCTTTTGGTGGAAGAGAAGGATGGTTTTTAAAGCATGAATATACCTGCTTACAAAAGTTAACTCTTTGCTTTTATCTTCAAGGGACTGAATTATACATGATTATCTTTCTTATTTATATATACATTAGCCTATTTTAAGATGTACTTTTTGTAGTACTATCATGAGAAATGAGATGCTGTAAAATAACAGACTATTTGTCAAAAGTGTATCTTGTGGAAATGATTAAATTTTTGAAAGTGGTTCTCATTATGAAATGGCGTAAATACATTTCTGAGATGATTCTGCATCAGGGAGTTGAGATTTTAATACTTACCTTCTTAAAATTATTCTAGCATGAGAGTTAACATATGCAAAAACATTTATGATAGCTTAGCATGCATAATATTGAGTTTCAGTTCCATCTTCTCATCAAATGTTGTAACTATCCTGCCATTTTTTGCTGAAATTGTACAATATCAAATTTTAAAAGTTAAGACTTAGAACATATTTGACCTGGACTCTTTAAATGTAAAAAGACGACAAATAAGAAGCTGAAGAATATTCTAATTACAAGCCTGTACTTTTCATTGCATCTTAATTTAGCCAAATATGTTTATACTTCTGTTCACATGTGCAAGTACTATCTTGTATAGACTAACACTTAATTTAAATTAATTTCCTTATAAGTGAGATCTCACTTCTATATACTATGAAAATACTTGAATCTGCACTTTTCATTCAGAGGTCCCTGCACCCTGAATGATGCCAGCACCCAATTTGCACTATATATTTAGTGAGTAACTTGCCTCCAAAAATTCAAGTTCTAGAGTATAGTTGTCTAGAATGATTTTTGATTGACAAAAATTAAAATTAATTATAATATTTGAATGGATTAAAACTGTCAGCTTATGATCCTCAAATATGTATGCATGGGAAACCTACTTTAAAACAAAATTAAATTATATATATGAATGCAATAAATTCTTTTTAATTTTTTGTTCATAAAAGATGATGTCCTAACATCATTTCATATTTATCTCTATGTCTGCAAGTAAAACTATTTACTGTATTTTAGTAAATCTCTAGATAAGCTAATCATGACATAATGTGTAAATTCTTCCAGAAGTATTGATGACCACCAAGCTACCCCATCATTTCCTAGAGATTAAGTATCTTCATCTAGAGGTTTTCACACTGTCTACAGAATCCTAAGATTTCATGGGCGCTTGTCAGTAGTTGCTAGAGACAGTAGGGAGGAGGAATACATGCTTCCTTATTCTACGTTTACCTGTTTTATTCATTAGAACTCTTTGCAAGCTTTCAGGCACAGCAAGTAACAAATGGCATACTCCTTTCAAAAACAAAGCATAAGTGGTTTGCAAACCGCTTCCTGAAACCAAAGGAGTTAATTTCTGATGGGACCAGTTATGATCTATAGAACCCACAGAGCAATTATTTCTGCTTAGGATATACTTCTTTGCCATTTAATCCTAGCATTAATAACATTCACTGCCAAGAATGTGTGAAAGTATTTGACTCTGTTGCCTGCTGGTACCCACTGAAAGCAAGAGAAAGACACTTTGTCACAAAACATGGAAACATATTAGTGTGTCATTTCCATGTTTAGAATACTTATGTATCCCTCCATGTTTAGAGTACTTATGTATACCCTGTCCTTAAAGAGTAAAACTCATTTCTTTAGTTTGTTACAAAGAAGCTTTTCCCGATCTGGAGCTCATGCAACATACTGCTTTCTTGACTTTCTTTCCCAGAAAATTGTATGCTTCTGTTCTTTGCCTCTTCACTGAATCTGTCTATTGAAAAGTTGTTTTTATTTAAAGATTCATTTGAAATGCCACCTCCCCAAGAAGCCTTCACTTCACCTGATTGTATTAAGTACATTTTCTTTGATCATTTGCCTGTTTATATCACTACAGGAGTACTTAATATGCTTTGTTTTAATCACTGAGAACATTTTATTAATCTGTATCCCTAGAAAATGGATATAGTTATCCCTGTATAATAAGTGGAGCTTAATGGAAACTAAATGATTAAAGCTTGAAAATTCAACACAAAACTATAATTTTTTGTTTAAACTATATAAGCATTTGTTGAGACATATATATTATTAGAGAAGTAGCTAAAGATATTTAAAGGTAAATGGATTTAAAACTAAGTCTTTGAGTACCACCATTGGGTTCTTCAAAATAAATAACAGTTACATTATGGTTCTCAGAAAAGTTTTAATTTCATTGTTTTTATAATAGATTTCTTTACAGCTAGACAAAATATCTTTGAGATTTTTTCCTTTATACCTACTTATAATTCCTTAGTAATTGAGGCTTTTCATACTTTATCAAAAGAACTTTAAAATTGTTTAATGTATAATTTTTCATTTAGCAGATACTATTACTTGAAATATGTAGAAGATTAATAGGCAAATTGGAAATCTCAATTGCATGAAGAATTTCAATCAAAAGATATTACTGATAATTAGTGTGGGCACCATATTTTTGTGATCATAAGAGGCTGAGGTAATTCTGGCTTTTCAGGGGAAAAAAAGATTTTTCATATTCTATCATTTTTTTATACCTGAGAATCCACTGTTACTCTTATATTATTGAAGCACATTATATTAACTCTTTACTGTTGATATTTTTTTAAATGCACTGACTATATCTATCAGTATGCTTGGAACATGTTATGTATTTAATTAAAAAATGAAAGCAAAGTAGCCCAATAGAAATAATACAGACCCTTTGGCTCTAGGGTTATAGACTAATATAGGCAGACTTCCCCAGCTCAATGAGAGAATAGCTTTTTCTCTGTCACCCAATTACATGCAGTCATGATTATGATTATAAATGGTAGAGATAATACAAGAAGTCTTTCAAGCAAGTAGACTGACAAATCTAAATGTACTTCTTGGTGTGTGGGAAAGGCAGACTTTAATATAACCAAAATATAAGCTGGAGATAGGAAATGGCTAAAAGTCAATGTCCAAAATCAAGAATATAAAGGTAGGTTTGAATGTCAAGTCCAGATCCTCAGGAACTTGAACTTAGGATTCAAGAATTTTCAATGAGAAATGACAGGCTTCAATGTACCATTTAGTTGTAATACTGGATTGTGCCTTGGCTGGTTGATAGGACAGTGAAAACTATTCAGTGGCTTTCCAAAGTAAAAAACAAAAAACTAGAGGAATCATGATTTCCCTGCTTTAAAGACAGAAAAAACTGATGCTCAAAAATGTGCTTAAGTAGTTGTTAGTAGTACAAGATATGTGTGACATGGTTTCTGTCTCAATCCAGAGTTATAGAACCCCAAATTCCATACTCTTTCCTCTATATTCTTCTGCTGAAACTGTTGGTGATTAGATACACCAGCAAAATTATTCCAAGATATGTGATTTCTAATTATCTGTTGGTCTATTAATTCAAAAACTTATAGAAATTTAGTTCTTCAAAACATTGTATTGGAGACTCACTGAGTTTTTAAACTTGAGATTCTTGTTTAGTTACATCTCCTCATGGAATCCTTATTGACAGTTTTCTTCTAGTTAGAAATAAAGTTTTTATAGTCATCAAATTGTCAATCAAATTGTGCTGAAAGGTAGAAAGGGAAATCAAGGGGAGGAATATTCACTTAATACCCACCTTTGTTTATAGAAGAATGCTCTTTACATCAGTGAGACCAATCATAGAAGACAATGAATAGCTCCGTGGCTCCCTGTAGGAGATCATATCTCTTCCATCTGTAGAGGTTTCTGCTTAATAGATGTTGGCTAGGCTATCTGTTCTGTGAGGACAGGCCCTTGTCCTCTTTTTTTTCTCTCTTTCATTGTTAAATCACTAACACCAAGAGATTGTGCAGCCCACAGCTGTAATTAGTAAATAGGTGTTGAATGACAAACTGAAAAGAGTGTACCCTCATCTAGAATGAGTTCCCCATAGGAACACATAAATGGTGGTAAAATCCCCAGCGTGAGGTCCACAAATATATTTCACTTGTATACTTAGCTACAATAACTTCAGTTTTCAAGTATTGACTGAAGGGGAAGGAAATCGGAAGCGGAAAAATTAATTAGGGTGCTCTTACAATAAAGTATTTAACACAGGGAGCACAGTGCCTTCTAGTTAGTAAGAGGTCAGTAAGCAGCAGTCACAACAACAGCAGGAGCCAAAGGTGGGGGTCTGCAAAACACACTAGAGGTGGCAAGGGTAAGGACTAAGAGATGTTAAGGACGAGGGAAAAGTCGTTAAGAGATAGGTTTTAATAATTCATTAACAGATTGAATATAGGAGACAAGACAGTAAAAGGCAAGATTACCTCTGACGTTTCTAGTGAGGGGGAGAGAAATGTAGAGGAAGAGTAGCTTGGAAAAACAATGTATTGGGTTTGGTTTTGGGCAGGTTGAGTAGACAGTTGGAAGTATGGGCTTGACTCTCAGGAGAGAGGTCTGTCCGAAGAGTAGACGTAAATGTGGGAGTCATCTGTTTACAGGGTAGGGGAAACTGGGAGTGGGTGAAATGACCTTGGCAGAAAATGAGGAGAATGGGGGGAAGGGTGGGGCTGGGCATGAAATCCGTGAACCTACTGACTTCCGGGAATTACTGTCATTTGGAGTGTGTGTGCTTGGTTTATTTTGTAAATACAGTTTGAAAGCTTTTTCCTAATTACCTCTCCTTGAATATCACCTTTGAATCTAATTTAGATGCTCCTGCCTCTTTGTGTGTGCCTTTGCTTTATTTTGTAAATACATTTTGGAAACTAACATTTCCTTTTAGCCCCGTCCAGCCCCACCTCTCCCTCCCCAATGACCATTGAATATTATCCCCTGAACTCCAGAAAAGCATAAAATTTATTTTACTTAACTACTCGTATTTGCTTATTGACACTTAGCGTGATGCTTGTCATACAGATGGTATGTGTTTTCTGAATGAGTGGATTTGTGTGTAAATTGAAAAGTACTTAAAATTAATTCTCTTATATTAGTTTGTAAAGTCATTTGACACACCTTGTTCTATATCCCCATTATGCCAGACTTTAGTGATAAAGAGCAAAACTCGAGATTTCTATGCTCAAAACTCTTAAAGAGTTGCCTTGCGGAAAATTATCCAAAAGTAATAATAGCACATTGTCTGTTTCTCTGAAAATGCTTTGACGTTAAGGGTTTATATGTTGATGTTGTTCAGTCACTAAGCTGTGTCCGACTCTGCAACCCCATGAACTGCAGCATGCCAGGCTTCCCTGTCCCTCAGTGTCTCCCAGAGTTTACTCAAACTCATGTCCATTGAGTTGGTAATGCCATCCAACCACTCATCCTCTGTTGCCCACTTCTCTTGCCCTCAATCCTTCCCAGCTTCAGGGTCTTTTCCAATGAATCAGCTCTTCACATCAGGTGGCCGAAGCATTGTAGCTTCAGCTTCAGCACCAGACCCTCCAGTGAACATTCAGGGTTGATGTCCTTGAGGACTGACTGGTTTGATCTCCTTGCAGTCCAAGGAACTCTCAAGAGTCTTCTCGAGCACCACAGTTGAAAAGCATCAATTCTTCAGCACTCAGACTTCATTATGGTCCAACTCTCACTGGTGTCACAAAGAGTCAGACACAACTGAGTGACTTTCATTTTCAAGAACATCCACACATGACCACTGGAAAAACCATAGGTTTGACTAGATGGACCTTTGTCAGCAAAGTGATGTCTCTGCTTTTTAATACACTGTCTAGGTTTGTCATAGCTTTTCTTCCAAGGAAAAAGTGTCTTTTAATTTAGCGGTTGAAGTCACCATCTGCAGTGATTTTGGAGCCCAAGAAAATGAAATCTATTACTGTTTCCACTTTTTCCCCATCTGTTTGCCAGACATGATAGATAGGACTGGATGCCATGATCTTCATTTTTTGAATGTTAAGTTTTAAGTCAGCTTTTTCACTCTCCACTTTCACCTTCCTCACTCTCCACTTTCACCTTCCTCAAGAGACTCTTTAGTTCCTCTTCTCTTTCTGCCATTATAGTGGTATCACCTACATATCTGAGGTTGTTTATATAGATGTTACTATTATAATTTATGTAATTTCATATACTTATTCAGTACAACCTTATGATGATGGTGATCATGAGAAAAAATACTTCTTCTAAGAGACTTTCATAAATAGTCTCATTCCTGAACTTAGCAAGGTATTCTGAAAAGAGCAATGACTATTGTTTTTTAAAACAAAAACTATTTTGCAAAACAAGAAAGAAACTGTGTATTTCCTTTGACTGTGTGTACATATGTATCGACAGAGGGTGGAGAAAACTAGAGAAAGCAAGAAAGGTGAGGGTAAAGGAAGAACTGAAACACTGGCCTTGGAAGGAAGAATGCTTCGTCTTCTAAGACATAAAGTGAGCAAAGTGAAAATGGACCAAGAGAGAGGAAGGTGGCTGAGCCTGAGATAACAGACATCAAGTAGAACTGAGAACTGAGCTAGGATTGGAAGCATAGTTTCAGATCAGTCTTAATAAATGAGTTTCTTGTTAATCTCCCTAAATGGAAATTGGAATGGGAATAAATATTGGCAAATGGGGCAAAAAAAAAAAGTCAATCAATCAAAGTGCTAACGAGATTAAGGTTGAACTGTCTGAATGTGGGTCAGTCTTCAGTCTTAATGAACATAGAAAGTAATTGGTTGAAATTTCATTTTTTAAGGAAAAAAACAAACTCACTGAAAAATTACACTTTACTCAATGTTTTTATAATATACTGTTAGAAACATAAAATCTGAGAAATTATATTTTATTTAACAGTGATTCCCAGAGCATTCCATCATGCCTGGCACATAGTAAGCTCTCCAAAAATATAAGTAGAATGAATAGATGTTGTTTAATAATATAAATTTAAAGGGTTTTTTATTAACTGAAATAAAGTTAATATAGTTAGCACTATTAGGTAATTCTCAAATTTATTTAAATATTTTGCCTGTATGTAATATTAAAGATTAAATGGCAATATACACCATATATTTATAGAAATATGAGCAAATAAAACATTGTAAGTAATAAGGGTACAATAGTAACTTATTATAAGCTAAAGGAAATGTAGGAGAGTTTGTGCCTTTGTGGGGAAAGGTCAGCATTACAATCATATACATGGAATTCCACAGACTAGATTATCCAGAAAATTACTCTTACTTTTCACATAGCATGAATGTAATTTCATTAAATATAGCCTGCTAGGGTGCCACATTTTAAATTAAATACAGAAATAAATCTTTAATATAGAATGCTGCCAATATAATTTCTTATTGAAAAATAGATCTTTGAAGAAAAGATAGGAAAAATTGTGGATGTTATGTAGTCAGGGAAAGAAATGTGGAAAAAAGACACCGTCTCTGCCACTAGGATTCCCTGGTGGCTCAGATGGTAAAGAGTCTTCCTGCAATGTGGGAGACCTGAGTTCAATCCCTGGATCAGGAAGATCCCCTGGAGAAGAAGCTGGCAACACACTCCAGTATTCTTGCCTGGAAAATCCCATGGATGGGGGAGCCAGGTAGGCTACCATCCACAGGGTCACAAAGAGTTGGATATCAACTCCCAGTGACTTCACTTTCGCTTTCATTGCCACTCAAAAGAAGTGTTCTTTTGGTTTGAATACAGTGAGGTTGTTCAGCATACGTGGTAAGAAAACTTCAGGAATACATGAGTCTGATAAAAACAGAAGAGGTTTCAACTGAATATGGAAAATGAGTCTGACTGTTGGAGTCATAAAACCCAGAGTGTAAAGGTCTCAGTGACATCTCAATGGAATATTTGTATTGGGAGTTTTCAAGATGAGGCAGAGTACAAAAAGCAGGGTGCAAGTGAGACTGTGGGAGCCTCATATCTGCGGCTTGAAATGTGTACATATACAAAAACTATTAAACTTCACTGAGATTCAATTTCTTCACCTTTAAGGAATGAAAATAATAAATACATTTTTCAGGGTTGATATGAGAAAATGTACTTGAAAGCATTTTATACATTTAAAAACACAGTTCAGTTAAGGCTCTTTTACAAGCAACAGAGACTGACTGTGGTACGTTATTCAAAAGAGAAATATCTGAATGATATAGGAAGCATTTTTATTGACTCATGCAGTCAACTAAGTGCTTGGTTCTATTCTACGCATTGGATAAATTAGTGAGCAAGTGAAAAATCACCTTATATTCAGTGTGTGGGGGGGAATGGGTTATAAACAGGATAATGTGGAGCAGTGAGTAAGTGAAACACGAAGCTTGTATTCTGGTTGGATGAAACAGATAGTAAAATAAATAGGATAATGTATAGTGTGTTAGATGTTGCTAAATGCTGAGGAGAAATATAGAACATAGGAAGCATCGAAGTGCACAGGAAGGTATTCAGAAGAAGAGAACATATGAATCAGAACAGATTTGGATCTTTGTACTGGAGTAAATGAAGAGTATTCTCTTCACAGTGCTCCCACCAAATAGGTTAACTCCATCTGTATTCTCTCCATTCCCAAGATTTAAATTCAAGAGAGATAAAGTCTGTTTGATTCAATCTGGATGTCAATCATAAAGGCACCATCATCTATATATATTAACCTTCTACCTGGCTTGCTCACCCTAGGTCCCAACAATTTTTTATTTACTATAATGAGGTATGAGTGCAATTGTGTGGTAGTTTGAGCATTCTTTGGCATTGCCTTTCTTTGGGATTGGAATGAAAACTGACCTTTTCTAGTCCTGTGGCCACTGCTGAGTTTGCCATATTTGCTGGCATATTGAGTACAGCACTTTCACAGCATCATCTTTCAGGATTTGAAATAGCTCAACTGGAATTCCATCACCTCCACTAGCTTTGTTTATAGTGATGCTTCCTAAGGCCCACTTGACTTCACATTCTAGGATGTCTGGCTCTAGGTGAGTGATCACACCATCATGATGATCTGGGTCATGAAGACCTTTTTTGTACAGTTCTTCTGTGTATTCTTGCCACCTCTTCTTAATGTCTTCTGCTTCTGTTAGGTCCCTACCATTTCTGTCCACTGTGCCCATCTTGCATGAAATGTTCCCTTGATATATCTAATTTTCTGGAAGAGACCTCTAGTCTTTCCCATTCTATTGTTTTCCTCCATTTCTTTGCATTGATCTCTGAGGAAGGCTTTCTTATCTCTCCTTGCTATTATTTGGAACTCTGCATTTAAATGGTTATATCTTTCCTTTTCTCCTTTGTTTTTCACTTTCTGTCTTTTCATAGCTATTTGTAAGGCCTCCTCAGATAGCCATTTTATTTTTTTGCATTTCTTTCTCTTGGGGATGGTCCTGATTCCTGTCTCCTGTAAAATGTCATGAACCTCCATCCATAGTTCATCAGGCATTCGGTCTATCAGATCTAGTCCTTTAAATCTATTTCTCATTTCAATTGTATAGTCATAAGGGATTTGATTTAGGTCATACCTGAATGGTCTAGTGGTTTTCCCTAGTTTCTTCAATTTCAGTCTGACTTTGGCAATAAGGAGTTCATGATCTGAGCCACAGTCTGCTCCCAGTCTTGTTTTTGCTGACTGTATAGAGCTTCTCCATCTTTGGCAGCAAAGAATATAATCAGTGTGATTTTGGTGTTGGCCATCTGGTGATGTCCATGTGTAGAGTCTTGTATTGTTGGAAAAGGGTGTTTGCTATGACCAGTGCATTCTCTTGGCAGAACTCTATTAGCCTTTGCTCTACTTCATTCTGTACTCCAAGACCAAATTTGCCTGTTACTCCAGATGTTTCTTGACTTCCTACTTTTGTATTCCAGTCCCCTATAATGAAAAAGACATCTTTTTTGGGTGTTAGGTCTAGAAGGTCTTGTAAGGTCTTCATAGAACTGTTCAACTTCAGCTTCTCTGGCATTACTGGTCGGGGCATAGACTTGAATTACCATGATATTGAATGGTTTGCCTTGGAAACAAACAGATCATTCTGTCATTTTTGAAAAGTCAGAGGAACCAGAGATCAAATTGCCAACATCTGATGTATCATTAAAAAAGCAAGCGAGTTCCAGAAAAACATCTATTTCTGCTTTATCGACTTTGCCAAAGCCTTTGACTGTGTGGATCACAATAAACTGTGGAAAATTCTGAAAGAGATGGGTAAATCAGACAGCCTGACTTGCCTCTTGAGAAACCTGTATGCAGGTGAGGAAACAACAGTAAGAACTGGACATGGAACAAGTGACTGGTTCCAAATAGGAAAATGAGTATGTCAAGGCTGTATATTGTCACCCTGCTTATTTAACTTCAGTGCAAAGTACATCATGAGAAATGCTGGGCTGGAGAAAACATAAGCTGGAATCAAGAAATAATGATTTCTTGATTATTATTATTGCCAGGAGAAATATCAGTAACCTCTGATATGCAGATGACACCACCCTTATTGCTGAAAGTGACGAAGAACTAAAGAGCCTCTTGATGAAAGTGAAAGAGGAGAGTGAAAAAGTTGGCTTAAAGCTCAACATTCACTTTTTGATTGGGTCGTTTATTTTTCTAGAATGGAGCTGCAGGAGTTGTTTGTATATTTTTGAGATTAATTGTTTGTCCGTTGCTTCATTGGCTATTATTTCTCCCATTCTGAAGGCTGTCTTTTCACCTTGCTTATAGTTTCCTTTGTTGTGCAGAAGCTTTTAATTTTAATTAGGTCCCATTTGTTTATTCGTAACTTAACAGACATTTCTCCAAAGAAGACATAAAAATGGCTTAACAAACACATGAAAAGATGTACAACATCACTCATTATCAGAGAAATGCAAATCAAAACCACAATGAGGTATCACTTTACACCAGTCAGAATGGCTGTAATCCAAAAGTCTACAAGCAATAAATGCTGGAGAGGATGTGGAGAAAAAGGAACTCTCCTACACAGTTGGTGGGAATGCAAACTAGTACAGCCACTATGGAAAACAGTGTGGAGGTTCCTTAAAAAGCTGCAAATAGTCCTGCCATATGACCCAGCAATCCCACTACTGGGCATATACACCCAGGAAACCAGAATTGAAAGAGCCACGTGTACCCCAATGTTCATCGCTGCATTGTTTACAATAGCCAGGACATGGAAGCAACCTAGATGCCCATCAACTGACGAATGGATAAGAAAGCTGTGGTACATATACACAATGGAATATTACTCAGCATTAAAAAAAAATTCATTTGAAGCAATTCTACTCAGATGGACGAAACTGGAGCCCATTATCCAGAGTGAAGTAAGCCAGAAGCAAAAACAACAATTCAGTATATTAACGCATATATATGGAATTTAGAAAGACAGTAACGAGAACCCAACATGCGAGACAGCAAAAGGAACGCAGATGTATAGAATAGACTCGTGGACTCTGTGGATGAGAGAAAGGGTGGGATGATATGGGAGAATGGCATTGAAACATGTTAATTATCATATGTCTAATCAATCGCCAGCCCAGGATTGATTCTCGGGGCTGGTGCATCGAGATTTCCCTGGGGGGAAGGAGGAGGGAGGGGGGAGGGAGGGGTTTCTGGAGGGGGAGCATATGTAAACCCATGGTGATATCATGGCATTGTATGGCAAAAACAATAAAAGGGAGAAAAAAAATTTAAAAAAAAAGATGCATCTTCAATTTAATAACAGCTTTTGGATAATAAAGAAACATTATTTAATTCCCCCCCCAAAAAAAAAGCTCAACATTCAGAAAACTAAGATCATGGTATCCAGTCCCATCACTTCATGGCAGATATATGGGGAAACAGTGGAAACAGTGGCTAACTTTATTTTTCTGGGCTCAAAAATCAATGCAGATGGTGATTGCAGCCATGAAATTAAAAAACACCTACTCCTTGGAAGGAACATTATGACCAACCTAGACAACATATTAAAAAGCAGAGACATTACTTTGCCAACAAAGGTCCATGTAGTCAAGGCTATGTTTTTTCCAGTGGTCATGTATGGATGTGAGAGTTGGATGGTGAAGAAAGCTGAGTACCGAAGAACTGATGCTTTTGAACTGTGGTGTTGGAGAAGACCCTTGAGAGTCCCTTGGACAGCAAGGAGATCCAACCAGTCCATCCTAAAGGAGATCAGTCCTGGGTGCTCATTTGGAAGGACTGATGTTGAAGCTGAAACTCCAATACTTTGGCCACCTGATGCAAAGAACTGACTCATTGGAAAAGACCCTGATGCTGGTAAAGATTGAGGGCAGGAGGAGAAGGGGACGACAGAGGATGAGATGGCTGGATGGCATCACCAACTCTATGGCCATGGGTTTGGGTGGACTCTGAGCATTGGTGATGGACAGGGAGGCGTCGCGTGCTGCAGTTTATGTGGTCGCAAAGAGTCAGACATGACTGAGTGACTGAACTGAACTGAACTGATAATGAGGTATACTGTCAAAAGCCTGTGGTGCTCAAACAGATTTTAGGCTTCCTTTAAGACAAAATAAAATAGCAATTGCATCTCTGTATTCCTCAGAGGTCCTAGAACTTTCTTTCCCCTTTTTCTACTTGTTTGTTCCAAACTCACTCATCCTTTCAAACCAAATGCAGTTGTGTATTTCATGAATGTGTCACAATTCCCTGTTAGGTTCACCACTCTCCTTGGGGAGATCCTGTGAAAGCTGTGCTTACTTATTTAACACCAATCTAATTTAAGCAGGGACTGCCCACGTGGCTCAGTGGTAAAGAATCCGCTTGCCAATGTAGGAAACAAGGAGACACGAGTTTGATCCCTGGGTCGAGAAGATTCCCTGAGGTGGAAATGATGACTCACTCCAGTATTCTTGCCTGTAGACTCTGATGGACATAGGAGCCTGGCAGGGTACAGTCCATGGGGTTGCAAAGAGTTGGACACAACTTAGAGACTAAGCACACACACACAAAATTTAAGTAGGTGTGTCTATTTCCCCATTACACTATGAGTTCCTTAAGGACACCGTATATATTCATTAGATGAACAAATTGTGAGTGCTTAATAGATATCTGACTATATAAAGGATACATGTCCTTATCTCAAAAGTTACAAGTTACCTTTTATACCAAGCTTTCTGTTGAGACTATGTCAATTAAACTTGACATTGTGACTATAAAATATGAATTATCCAAGAGAAGATAGGTGATTAACCCCATTATGTTGCCTGAGTGTGCATGTATGTGCCATGTGCATGTGAGCACATGTGTATGTTATTTTTGATGTTGTTTTCTTTGCTTATTTGGCAGAGAGAAGATCTAATTAACAAAATAATTTTGGTAAAAATTTTAGAAAAATTTAAAACCTTCTGAAATTTTAAATAAATATATTCTTTCTTATTTAATGTCTACTAAATGATATCAGGATCAATGCACTTCATGTGAACTGCATGTAACACTTAGATGTTCCATTTCAGTCTGTTTGATGTTCCTTATTACCATGCTGTACATCAGCTTCAATTTTCTTTGAATATCTAATATTTTCCTAAAGTTATCACGTTTGAGGAGTAGTGGTGGTGGTTTAGTTGCTAAGTTGTGTCTGATTCTTACAACCCCATGGACTGTAGCTTGCCAGGCTCCTCTGTCCATAGGATTCTCCAGGCAGAAATACTGGAGTGTGTTGCCATTTCCTTCTCTAAGGGATCTTCCTGACCCAGGAATCAAAGCCGGGTCTCCTGCATTGCAGGCAAATTCTTTACTGACTTGGAAATGGCAACCCACTCCAGTTATAGTGCTATAGTATAGAAGTTTGAAGTCAGATAGACCTAAGTATTAATCATTCTCTGCCACCTACTAAACAGGTGACATAGTCTAAATTCAGTTGTTTCACCTGTGAATGAAGTTGGAATATTGTCCTCAAAGTGTTGTCATTAAGGTCAAAGGGATGGCTTATCATAGGGTTCAACACGTACGGATGCAACGTAGTAGCACTTACAGCATAATTTTTAGTATTACTATTAAACTATCAAATAGTTGAATGAAATACTTTGTTTTCCAAGGCTATAATACTTCATACTGTCAATGCAAATTCTCTCTGGGAATTGCAATTGGGCTTTCAGATTTCCTGTTATTGACTACAGCTTATTTTGTTCTTCCTCTGTTGTGGATCATAATAAAAATACTTAGAGCTGTTATATGGGTTGTCAAACTTTAGAATACATAATTATCCAGAAACTCAAGCTACCATACTACCACCCCCAGACATGATTCAGAAAATCTGGTAGGGGCCAAGGAATCTTCATTTTTAAACAATTCCAGCTGATGTCAGTGCAGAAATGTCACACACTGAGAAACAGTGGACGGGAGGAGATTGAGTTCTTTCAGCACTATAAACAGTACTTTCTATTTGAAAGACAACTGCTGGGAAGAAGGTTAAATATCCACAAGGTCTACTTCTAGTTATAAATATTCTGTTTTAGAAAGGCATGATTTTGATTTGTTGTGATGAAGTCATTTAGTTATTTCTTCTTGGACCAATTTATAACTGCAGTTGAGGCACTAATTGTGAAAATTCCAAACCATTTTTTTTTGCATTAAAATAAGCTAATTATATCAAGGACTGGCCCTCAGTAATGATGACCTTTCCTTACTTCTCCTTTAGGGCATTTGTTTGTCAGGGATTTTCCAAATTCAGACTTAATATATTGATGTGTCAAGAATGATACTCATCTGTTAGTAGCTAATGATTTATCTGTAACCCAGACGCTGTGTAAAATGAAATAAAACCTTTAAATTATCTACCATAGTAAATGTGATCAGTTCTATTTTAAAAAGTTTAAAATCAAATTAGAACTTGATTAAAGTAATAAAAGTTCATTAGAAAGGTGGTATTCTATGATTGCTATTCATTGACTACATAATTCTTGAATACCAAGAACACACCCCTTGTGTGTTTGATAATTATCTTCATGCCTTCAGCTGAATTTCAGTAATAAGGCCTATGTAGTATCACTTTGCTTTCATAAAATATCTGCCCTTATGTCAAGAAAAATTTGCAAGTTCAAAGTTACAAGTTCATAGGAAAATTATGTAACTGTCATGAAGAAAGTACTATTTTGTGTTTGGTTAAAGTTCATTAACAGCTGAATAAATTGCTATAATAATGAATTAATAGTTCATTATTTTGAATTTAGCTTCAGTGAGAAGATAGCAATCTTATTCTAATTTTATAAAATAAGTATCATCAAATATATTTTAAAATCAAATGCTTTAAAAATACCTGGATTATCTGTGCTGATTAATGTCCCTGTCTTGTGCTCTTTATTTAAGAGGTGCAGCAGTCGCCATGCACACATTTTTCCACCCAGCAAATCACCCTAGAATGGACAGTATTTTCTGAGACTTCGTGGCGTGGATGAAGGAGTGCGAGATTAGAAATCAGATCAACATAAACCACTTTGGGCAAGTTATTCAACTACTCGATTTTAGTCCTCTCACTATAAAATGAACACAGTAAAGCCTATCTCTCAGGAATTTTATGAAGATTAAAAATGGGTAAACCATCAAGCACGGAGTTCAGTTCAGTCACTCAGTCGTGTCTGACTCTTTGCAACTCCATGGACTGCAGCACGCCAGGCTTCCCTGTCCATCCCCAGCTCCCAAAACTTTCTCAAACTCATGTCCATCGAGTCAGTGACACCATCCAACCGTCTCATCCTCCGTCATCTCCTTCTCCTCCTGCCTTCAATCTTTCCCAGCATCAGAGTCTTTTCCAGTGAGTCAGTTCTTTGCATCACATGGCCAAAGTATTGGAGTTTCAGCTTCGGCATCAGTCCTTCCAGTGGATAGTCAGGATTGATTTCCCTTAGGATGGACTGGTTGGATCTCCTTGCAGTCCAAGGGACTGCCAAGAGTCTTCTCCAACACCACAGTTCAAAAGCATCAATTCTTCAGTACTCAGCTTTCTTTATAGTCCAACTCTCACATCCATACATGACTACTGGAAAAACCATAGCTTTGACTGTATGGACTATATGGACCTTTGTTGGCAAAGTAGTGTCTCTGCTTTTTAATATGCTGTCTAGGTTGGTCATAGATTTTCTTCCAAGGAGCAAGCATCTTTTAATTTCATGGCTGCAGTCACCATCTGCAGTGATTTTGGAGCCCCCCAAAACAAAGTCTGTCACTCTTTCCACTGTTTCTCCTTCTATTTGCCATGAAGTGATGGGACCAGATACCATGATCTTCATTTTTTGAATATTGAGTTTTAAGCTAGCCTTTTCATTCTCCTCTTTCACTTTCATCAAGAGGCTTTTTAGATCCTCTTCACTTTCTGCCATAAAGTGGTGTCATCTGCATATCTGAGGTTATTGATATTTCTCCCAGAAATCTTCATTTATGCTTGTGCTTCCTCCAGTCAAGCATTTCTCATTATGTACTTTGCATAAAAGTTAAATAAGCAGGGTGACAGTATACAGCATTAATCTATTCCTTTCACAATTTGGAACCAGTCTGCTGTTCCATGTCAAGTTCTAACTTTCGCTTCTTGACCTTCATACAGATTTCTCAGGAGGCAGATACATGGCCTGGTATTCCCATCTCTCGAAGAATTTTCCACAGTTTCTTGTGGTTACACAGACAAAGACTTTGGCATAATCAATAAAGCAGAGATAGATGTTTTAATCCTTGATTTTGTTTCTGACTGTGAGGGCAACCACCAATGATTCTCACCCACTAAAATGCATGCCTTTTGTGTAGACCTCTTCTTCAGTAAATTAAAACTGCCCCTATGTGAATAAAATGTGGTGTAAGCAACAGTATATGCCTTCTGAGATGAGGTTATGAAGTCATTGCAGCTTGTACCTTGTTCTCTTGGACTTGTTCACAAGCCACCTGCCATGCTGTGAGGGTGCTCCAGAAAGCTCCAGAGATGCCCACGGAACTGAGGTCCCCAGCCAAGAGCCAGCACTAACTTGCCAGCCATGCAATTGAAATACTTTGGCAGTGGATCCTCTGGTACTGCAGTCAAGCCTTTCAAAGGCTGCTGCCCAAATCAGTCTCTAACTGAAACCTTCTGAGAGGCTCCAAGGTAGAACTTCCCAACTGAGCCATCCCCAAATCCCTGACTCACAAAATAATGTGATAATAAATAATCACTATTGTTTTAAGACACTAAATTTTAGGATTCGATTTGGTACTAGATGATTAACACAACCGCCGAGGCAACCTTGTCATCTCTACGCAAGTCAATAGTAAGCCTTTCTGTCTATATCTATTTCATCACCCCTCACATAGCTTTCCTACCCAAACCAACTTGCTCTTTCTCCAATTAATTCATCTTTGCTTTTCACTTGCCTCCCTGTTTTACTTCGTAAATACTTCAGTCTTATGGCATCAATATCTTTCACATGAAAACTATTTCACTGGCCTTTCTTTCAGAAAGTCTTTTCTAAGATGTTTACAAAAATACATGTATACACTGCTTATCAGCAAGTACCTTAACTTCTCTTCTTTGTACTTTTCTGGCAGCTCATCTGATGTAATCTCATTTTATAGAAGTTAAATAAATATATATGTGCTCTCTGGTACTTACCAATGACTTTTCTTAGTAAAAAAAAAAATCATGCAATTGAAGGTCATATTTACTTGCTAAGATTATGCATAGGACAGAAGCTTTTCAGGCAGCAGATAACCAGTCCAAAGAGAAAATTTGGAAGAAAAAAGAAGTAACCTTCTACAGGATTCTTTTTTACAGTGGAATATTTTAATTATAGTTTTTATAGCTTTTTTTTCCTAAGCAGAGGAATGTTTATTTTAGTAATCTGGATAGTTAATTATTTTATGAAAGATAAGATATGCTAATGTTTATCTTCCTTGAATAAAATAGCATTTTGCATGGAAAAAAATTGAACCTCTATTAAGTAAATATACAGATTAAAATAGCCTGGTTAGTAATGCGTTTTATTATCCTAACAACATTTGGAATAGCATGAATTCTCATATTTGAGGTTTGATAATGTTTATGTGAAATTTTAGTATTGGCAGCTGTTCTTTAGAACTATACCTGGCTACTCAGAGTTTTTCAACAAACAGATGATTAGCCTAAAACTATTTGAGATTGTTTTTGATAAATTTCTAATCCCCTCTCCTCAAAAAATATATTGGCAGCAATATTTTTGGAGAATGTATATATCAGAAGAAAACATATGCACCAATTGACTTATTTTAGCATATGTTTTTAGATAAATATTTTAGGAAATATGAGATCTTATTATCTAAACATTTTCAAAATCTTTGCTGTAGCTCAACACAAAGTATTTCAAGCAGACCCCCTTATAGAATGTTTCTGATTGTGTGTATGTATATATATATACATACATATGTACTCATTCTGATGACCTTTATGTGATCTTGACCAGATTTATTTCCTTATGTATGTGTAATAATGTTAGTAGCTTATATAAACTCAAAAGAGTAAACCTAATGTAATTAGTAAAATAGCAAAAAACATTAATGATGTGCCAGGCTCAAAACAGTGAAATGGAGAACCTGGAACTTGTCTAAGGGGTTAGCAAAGGCTGTTATTTTAGATACAGTTAGGATTCAGCTGAATTGCATATCTTTAAATTCTCAAAATAGCATTGCCTACAAGAGAGAAGTTCCTTTCTCTCCTACTTAAAAGAATACTGAACATGTAGTCTATGTCCAACTGCATTGGAGGCTGATGTAGTCATGTGGATTGTGCGTCAGCCGGGAATTCTCTTCACTCTCCCCTTCCTCCCACCATTTGGTTAACATTTAAGCATTCTGCAAACCTCATTTTCAAAGTCATTTTCCTAGGCAAGTTATGGTAGATACTGCTACTTGCCTCCAAATATGTATTATTTTCATCTTCTCTATTTAAGTAGCTCAATTCTTAATTAGTGATATCTTATGTGGCTCTATCATCCTTCCTCAAAGCTAGGTACGCCTATATGACTAAGTTCTTACCTACTAATGTAACAGGACTAGTTGTGTAATACTTCTAGGAAGCTCTTTTAAAGAGTTGAAAGGCACCATTCCCGACTTTACTCCTTATTGACAGTTGGAATGCAAAGCTGACTGTTGGAGCTCACATAGCCATATTTGATGATGAGGTAAAAGCCCATACTCAAATTGAGAGGAAAAAAAAGAGGAGGAATATGGGCCTCTGTCTTATTGGAACTTCCACAATTAGCCCTGGACCACACACATCTATCAGTCTTTTATCTGAGACAGCAGTGGACTTCTTTCTTGCTTTTGTCACTTTTATTTTGCAATTTTTATGTCAACTGGACCTTATCCTAACTAGTAAAATAGCTATTGCTAACTCATTAGATAATGTCAAGTCCCTCTGTTTTACAACTTTATAAGCACCACACTCTTTTCTTTGATGCTCGTCATCTCAGTACATAATTATACACGTACATATATTGGGTTTTTTAAATTGAAAACTCCAGAGAACAGAGCCCGTGTATGTTTTTGCTCACTTTTGTTAACTGAAGCCTATCTTGATGCTGACCACAAAGTCAATATTTCATAAATATTTCTTCTATAAGGAAGATTAGTATGTATGATCTGAGATTGACAAGCTTAAGCGGAAATTTAAATTTCTCATAGATTCTCATGTTTGTATCGGTTGCCTGTCCAGCAGTAGTGGTGGATTTATTACCCTATCTGCTTTGTCATAAGACCTAATTAGTGAGAAAAGTAGTGTGAAATATTCTCTGTTTTGGTGTCCTCATCACTTTGATGAAATTCTCAGTTTCCAGTTTTCTTAATTACATTTATCTCTACTTTCAGGAACTATTTCCATTTGGAGATTGGGAATATTGAAATGTTATTATTAAGTGGAAGTTCACAAATCTAAAGTAAGAGAGAAATTTAACAATCTTAAGGAGATTTTAAAATCAGTGATCTCACAAACATTGGATCCTTTAATCTAGAAGATATTCTTCAACCTCCTACATATTTTGAAAATAATTTATATAGTGTATATATACACACACGTTGCTTCAAGAGGATTCTGCCAGTCTTCAGAACCAAGACGCCACAGTTTTGTTTAGCATTCAAATTAGTTTTGATACAACTCCATGAAAACAGGAGAAAATATCAACAGAAATTTAGTTTCCTGTCATCTAACCTCAGGAACACCAAGACTTACTAAAGCAATTAAAGCTTTGCAAATGTAAGAGCAGTGTGAAGCACAAAAGAACAAATTAAATTAGGACTTTGTTTCTGTAATTGGACATGAATGTAAGCCTTCTCAGGGAAATAGAGGGTTTTTCCCCAAGAAAAACCAAGTCTATAGAGGTATCATGGTAACTACAGGTAGAAATAAATCTATATTTTGTTCATGGGAACTGGAAAGTTGAAGGCTATTCCCAGGCTCATATTACTAACGAGGTAATTGGTAGGTCAATAATTGCAAATTATTATTATTGTATTCATTTCGTCTTAATAGAAGGAGGTAAACATTTATGTCTGTGAAGCTGAACACAGTGGCATAAAAATAAGAATCCTCCTCCTCTAATTCTTACCATTTTCTAATCAGTGGGATTTCTCTAAGATTTTTTTTTAATATAAGGAATCTTAAAATTCTGATGGTCCTTTTGAAATATAAAAAAATGAATCAATAATAGTTCATGAAGTTTTAGTCTTAAATATATTTTAATTTCTTTAAAAAGGTAATAAATTGCTATTAAATAGAATCTTTTATTATCTAGAATTTTCCATTAATTTCCTGATTTAAAACAAAAATATATTAATAAGCAATATGTCAACAGATGGTAAGGCGTGACATGCAACCTTCTGGCTGCACAGAAGTAGATGATAAAAGAGGAAATGTGAAAGTTATTTTTCCTGGGTGTCTACAGAAAATGGATATGCAGCCCATGATAACTATTTTTGTATTGCAGTATTAGAAGATGTAACATTAAATGTGCAATTGAATACCATCTGTCTAATTGCAAGCCAAAATCATGATCACAGATCAGGCATATTAAGTAAAGCTCTAATGATTGGGTGAAAGTCAGAGGTACAGTTTCTGCTGAGAATGCTTCCAGCCTAGAACAGTATACAGATTGGATTTATATTTTCTTTCAGTTAAGATATTAGAGTGCTTTTAACTTAGAAAGAAATATTGATCATTCTAGGATCTTGGAGTCAACTAAAACTTCTTTAACAGCAGTACATTTTAAAAATAATTTAATACACTTAAGGACTATAAGAAACTTCTCTGGTGGCTCAGACAGTAAAGCGTCTGCCTACAATGTGGGAGACCTGGATTCAAACCCTGGGTTGGGAAGATCTCCTGGAGAAGAAAATGGTAACCCACTCCAGTATTCTTGCCTGGAAAATCCCATGGATGGAGGAACCTGGTGGGCTATAGTCCACGGAGTGGCAAAGAGTCGGACACGACTAAGCGACTTCACTTTCACTTTTACAAGGACTATAATGAATTGATATTCCACAGGAGCATTGTAATTAACAGTTCTGAACCTTCTAGAGTCAGTGATTGAAACCTTGATGCTCTTTCTCTGTCTTCCATAAGGGGTTTATAAATTCTTGGGAAGGTGAAGAAAGTGTTTGTGATTGTCAGACCAAACCCAGGAGCAAAATCACCAGGTTAAGGCTCTGGTGTTTGAGACAGAATGGAATGTGGGGATTCAAGTTTACCAGAAAGAGCCTGGAAGTAGAGACAGCTTGTGAAATCTAAGTATTAACTGTGTTATTTCCCCTTTGAGGATATAGTCTTGCTAAAGCCAAGTATGGGTCAAAAATCAGAAGAGTCTGTAAGCATCTTTTAAATGGACACACATAGATGGTTGGCATTCCAGAATGATGACTTAAGGTCTAAGTATAGAACACTGTTATATTGTTATTAGAAAGAAATTGGCCATTTCCTCACAACTACAGAGACTGTGATAGCAGTTGTGTGTCCATCCCTTAGGGAATCGGTTGATAAGGAAAAGACAAACCAAGAAAATGCTACTGCTTTGACTGGTACCCCTGCTTTTCATAAGGGCTGTGAGTGTCATCGTTCATTATAACTGGGAACTTACAGACCTGGCATAGGCTTCCCAGATGGCACCAGCGGTAAAGAACCCGCCTGCTGATGCAGGAGAATGAGATCCGGGTTTGATCCCTGGGTCCAGAAGATCCCCTGGAGAAGGAAACGGCAACCCACTCCAGGATTCTTGCCTGGAGAACTCCATGGACAGAGGAGCTGGCGGGCTATAGCCCGCGGGGTCACAAAGAGTCGATCACGACTGAAGCAGCTTAGCACTAACACTAGAAGACTAGAACATCTGTGTTGTTTCTTCCTACCAATACGCAACACAATCTCATAATCTAAAGATACTCATATTTGACATTTGGATTATGATACTTAATTAAGCTTATCATTAATTTAACTAATAAATTAGTTAAGCTTATTGATGCCTTTTTATGAAAACTAGGTTATATTAGTTCCTATTATATATTTTAGAAGTATTTTTGAATTTAAGTTATGAATTTTTGTTAATTTTCCTTAAGTACTGTCTTTATATATAATGTGTTAATAACTCCCTCTTATTATTAAGCAACTAAAAGGCTTTTCTAGAAAAAGAAAATGCTTTATTAAGCATTGAATTTTCATGTGATCATAATTAGGATTAGAAGAAAATTCTTATTATGTTTTATAAATCAACAACAGTAAAATTGACTTTTTGTACACAGTTCTATGAATTTTAACATGTATGTATTTCATGTAACCACCACTGCAGTTCAGGTACAGAACTATTCCATCACCTGAAAATCCCCCTCTTGCTATCACTAGGTCATCCTGCTCTCCCTCTGTCTCTATCCCCTGGCAATTTGATTTGTTCTCCATCATTATAGTTGTACTTTTATCCTTCAGAAATGTCATATAAATGGAATCATACATAATTTAACCTTGTGAGAATACCTGCTTTCATTTAACCTAATACTTATAGAGATTCCTCCAAGTAGTTGTATGTATTAATAATATGCATACTTTTGAAAGCTTCTTATACACAGTTCTGGTGGTAATTTTTGTTCCAAATGCCTGTATCTTTTTCCTAGTAAATATGCCGTGGGCCAAATTATAATTGTAATATCTCTTACTAGAAGCAGCAAGCTTTAAGCTACCAGGCCAAAAAACTTTTGTTTGATCTCTTTTCAGAATAATAGTGTGGGAAAAGGCAAGATTTTATTTTAAAAAAATTTGCTAGAGGCTTTATCATAAAAGCACTTCTAAATTTCATGTTTAAAAATACTCTTTTTTAGCAATCCATTCAACCATTTTTATGTACAAGTATCAGAATAGAGACATACACTTTGAGTGTGTTTACTGGGAAAAGTTGGATGTTAACAAACAAAGTTTATATTAATAACAAATTAATTTTTATTTTCTAAATATCTGAAAAGTAGCAATTTGGAGGAATGGCCAAACATTTTTTTAAAAAAAATCAACATGTAAAGCATTGCTTCCCAACCAGAGAAAATTTTGCTCCCCCGGGGAACATATGACAATTTTTATAGACATTTTGAGGGATTTTTTTTTCAGGGTGAAGGGTAAAAGGACAATATCCAAGCATGTAGTTGACACAAGCTGAAATATTTTTAAACATTCTACAATGCACAGGACTGTTACTCACAAAGCTATCCAAAATGTCACTAGTGCCAATATAAAGAAATCTCAAATAGGGTTTTGTATTCCACAAAGGTTAACAATTAATTTTCATTAACATTTAAAAATGCAATATAAATATTATACTATGTATTATCATTATGCCCATTTCATGCTATTCAAGTTTTGGCACTTATATTTCACCTTTTTGTTATGAAAAATTTCAAAATACAGTGAAATTGAAAGAATAGTATAATGAAGATTTGAATTACCATATTTTGATTCAATATTGTTTCTTTGTGCAATGTTTGGTCATATTATGTATATTTTTCCTTTTTCTGAACAATCTCAGAGTAAGTTGTATACATTCATTCAGCATGAGCTCCTAAGAGTAAATATCCACTTCTATAACCACCATCACATCACATGTAAGAATATTAACACTATCACCTAATACACAGTTCATATTCAAATTTTTCCAGCTGTTCCAGAAATATCCTTTATGACTTTTTATTTTGAAGAAGAATCAAATCAAGTATGACACATTGTATTTTTGTCTTTTTAGTCTCTTATTCTAGAATAGTTACCCAACTTTTTTAGCTTTCAAGGGTCCATGGTCCTTGAGTATCATGTCTTTCTTTGACAGTTATGAAACAGTAACTTTATATGTTCTCTTCTGTTTATTAGCTGGCATACCACTGTAAAGAAGGGCTTTCTCTTACAAACTGTGGATGAACTACAGTTCTACCTAATAACAGTTCCTCTGAATTACCAATAGACTAAAGAACTGATGCTATAGGAATTTTCTTATTTTGTATGTGTACGTGGATAGAGATTTTATAGGTGAAATTTCTCACACGTAAAACAGCACAGGAGTCATTTTAGATATAGTACAATCAATATATCTGTAGTCACCCCTGTGCTGTGTCACTGACTCCTATACAACTCTTTGCATCCCCATGAACTGTGACCCTCCAGGCTCCTCTGTCCATGGGATTCTCCAGGCAAGAGCACTGGAGTGGGTTGCCATGCCCTCCTCCAAGGGACCTTCCCAACCCAGGGATCCAACCCAGATATCCCACATCGCAGGTTGACAGCTCAGTTGCCTCACAAGATTTGTATATATGATTTTTAAAATGTCTTTTCCATTCAGTAAGTTGCCTTTTCATTTTGATTATGGTTTTCTAGGTATGCAGAAACTTTTAAGTCTAATGTAGTCCCCTTTGTGGTTGTTCAGTCACTCAGTGGTGTCTGACTCTTTGCAACTCCATGGACTGCAGCATGCCAGGCTTCCATGTCCTTCCACATCTCCCAGAGGTTGCTTAAACTCATGTCCATTGAGTCAGTGATGTCAGCCAACCATCTCGTCCTCCATCGTCCTCTTCTCCTCCTGTCTTCAATCTTTCCCAGCATCAGGGCCTTTTTTAATGAGTTGGTTTTGTGCATCAGGTGGGCAAAGTATTGGAGCTATAGCATCAATCCTTCTAATGAATATTCAGAACTGATTTTCTTTAGGATTAACAGGGTTTGAACTTCTTGCAGTCCAAGGGACTCTCTCCAACACCACAGTTCAAAAGCATCAATTCTTCAGAATTCTGGTCCAATTCTCACATCCATACATGGCTGCTTGAAAAACCATAGCTTTGATTGTGTGAACCTTTGTCAGCAAAGCAATGTTTCTGCTTTTAAATATGCTATCTAGGTTTGTCATAGCTTTTCTTCCAAGGAGCAAATGTCTTTTAATTTCATGACTTCAGCCACCATCTGCAGTGATTTTGGAGCCCAAGAAAATTAGTCTCTCACTGTTTCCATTATTTCCCCACCTATTTGACATGAAATGATGGGACCAGATGCCATGATCATCATCTTTTAAATGTTGAGTTTTAAGCCAGCTTCTTCACTCTCCTCTTTCAAGAAGTTCTTTAGTTCCTCTGCACTTTCTGCCATAAAGTGGGGGGCATCATCTGTATATCTGAGGTTACTGATATTTCTCCCAGCAGTCTTGATTCCAGCTTGTGCTTCATCCAGCCCGGCATTTTGCATGATGTACTCTGCATGATAGTTAAATAAGCCAGGTGACAATATACAGCCTTGATATACTTCTTTCCCAATTTGGAACCAGTCCATTGTTCCATGTCTGGTTCTAACTGTTGCTTCTTGACCTATATACAGGTCAGGAGGCAGGTAAGTCTGATATTCCCATTTCTTTAATAATTTTCCAGAGTTTGTTGTGATCCACACAGTCAAAGGCTTTAGCATAGTCAGTGAAGCAGAAGTAGATGTTCTGAAATTCTGTTGCTTTTTCTGTGATCCAGTGGAGGTTGGCAATTTGATCTCTGGTTCCTCTGCCTTTTCTAAGCCCGGCTTGAACATTTGGATGTTCTCAGTTCATGTTAAAGCCTAGCTTGCAGAATTTTGTGCATTACTTTACTAACATGTGAGATGAATGCAATTGTGCAGTATTTTGAACATTCTTTGGCATTGCCTTTCTTTGGGGTTAGAGTGAAAACTTATCTTTTCCAGTCCTGTGGCCATTGTTGGATTTTCCAAATTTGCCGGCACATTGAGTACAGCACTTTCACAGCATCATCTTTTAGGATTTGAAATTGCTTGACTGCAATTCCATCACCTCCACTAGCTTTATTCATAGTGATGCTCCCTAAGTCCCACTTGACTTCATATTCAAAGATGTCTGACTCTAGGCGACTGATCACACCATTGTGGTTATCTGGGTCATAGGGATCTTTTTTATAAAGATCATATGGGTGGTGGTCATAAAGTTCTTCTGTGTGTTCTAGCCACCTCTGCTTAATCTCTTCTGCTTCTGTTTGCTTCATACCGTTTCTGCCCTTTATTGAGCCCATAATTACATAAATGTTCCCTTGGTATCTCTAATTTTCTTGAAGAGAGCCCGAGTCTTTCCCATTCTATTGTTTTCCTCTGCATCTTTGCATTTTTCACTTAGCAAGGCTTTCTTCTCTCTCCTTGCTATTCTTTGGAACTTTGCATTCAGAAGGATATATCTTTTATTTTCTCTTTTGCCTTTCACTTTTCTTTTCTCAGCTACTTGTAAGGTCTCTTCACACAGCCGTTTTGCCTTTTTGCAGTTCCTTTTCTTGGGGATGGTTTGGATCACCATTTCCTGTACAGTGTCATGAACCTCCATCTCTCATTCTTCAGACACTGTCTATCAGATCTAGTCCCTTGAACCTTATTTGTCACTTGTGAAGCTAATCAAAGACTGTGATACTTCTAGCTACGTCCTTCTTTTGCAGAATTATTTTGGCAATTCAGATCTCCTGTGGTCTCAAATTAAAATTTTAGAAAGTTGTTCTAATTCTGTGAAGTATGCTATTGGAATTTTTATTGCATCAAATCTGTAGATTGCTTGGGTTTTAGCAATATTGTACAGGTGTGCTCAGACCCTCATTGTGTCTGACTGTTTGCAGCCCTATGGACTCTGGCCTGCCAGGCTCCTCTGTCCATGGTATTCTCCCAGCAAGAATACTGGAGAAGGTTGCCATTTCCTCCTCTAGGGAATTTTCCCAAGCTTGGGATGTAACTCGCATCTCTTATGTCTCCTGCATTGGCTGATGGATTCTTTACCACTAGTGCCACCTGGGAAGCCTTTCAGTAATATTAATTCTCCTAATTAGTGAACAGGGAATATATTTCCTTTATTTTTTTCTTCTTTATTTTATCGATGTCTTATAGTTTTTAATGTACTAGTCTTTCAGCTCCTTCATTAATTTTATTTGTAGATATTTTATTATTTTTTGAGGCAATTGTAAATGGGATCATTAATTTGTCTTTCTGATAGTCTGTCATTAAAATAAATAAATGCAATAGAGTTTTTAAAAATATTTATTTGGTTGCATTGGTTTTTAGCAAAATAATGCTCAAAATTCTCTAAGCCAGGCTTCAACAGTATGTGAACCATGAACTTCCAGATGTTCAAGCTAGATTTAGAAAAGGCAGAAGAACCTGAGATCAAATTGTCAACATCCATTGGATCATCAAAAAAGCAAGAGAGTTCCAGAAAAACATCTACTTCTCCTTTATTGACTACAGCAAAGCCTTTGACTATGTGGATCACAACAAACTGTAGAAAATTCTTCAGGAGATGGGAATACCAGACCTGCTGGCCTGCCTCCTGAGAAATCTGTATGAAGGTCAAGAAGCAACAGTTAGAACTAGACATGGAACAACAGACTGGTTCCCAATTGGGAAAGGAGTATATCAAGGCTGTATATTTTCACTTCTGCTTATTTAACTTATATGCAGAGTACATCATGCAAAATGCCAGGATGGATGAATCACAAGCTGATTTCAAGACTGCCGGGAGAAATTTCAATAACGTCAGATATGCAGATGACACCACCCTTATGGCCGAAAGTGAAAAGGAACTAAAGAGCCTCTTGATGAAAGTGAAAGAGGAGAGTGAAAGTTGGCTTGAAACTCAAAATTCAAACAACTAAGGTCATGGCGTCTGGTCCCATCACTTCATGTCAAATAGGTGGGGAAATAATGGCAACAGTGAGAGACTTTATTTTTTTGGGCTCCAAAATCACTGCAGATGGTGACTGCAACCATGAAATTAAAAGACGCTTGCTCCTTGGAAGAAAAGCTATGACCAACTTAGATAGCATATTAAAAAGCAGAGACATTACTTTGTCAATAAAGGTCCATCTAGTCAAAGCTATGGTTTTTCCAGTAGTCATGTATGGATGTGAAAATTGGACTATACAGAAAGCTGAACATAAAAGAATTGATGCTTTTGAATGGTAGTGTTGGAGAAGACCCTTGAGAGTCTCTTGGACTGCAAGGAGATCAAACCAGTCCATTCTAAAGGAAATCAGAACTGAACATTCATTGAAAGGACTGATCCCGAAGCTGAAACTCGAATACTTTGGCCACCTGATGTGAAAAACTGACTCATTTGTAAAGACCCTGATGCTGGGAAAGACTGAAGGTAGGAGGAGAAAGGGATGACTGAGAATGAAATGGTTGGATGGCTTCACTGTCTCAATGGACATGAGTCTGATTAATCTCCGGGAGTTGGTGATGGACAGGGAGGCCTGGTGTGCTGCAATCCATGGGGATGCAAAGAGTCAGACAGGACTGGGTGATAGAACTGTACTTAAGTACTTAAGCTTGCAGTTTAAATTGCAGACAGGCTTTAAACACCTGTACCAACTATTATCAGTTCTGTAACCTTGAGTAATTGACTTAACCACATTTAACCTATTAAAAAAATCAATAAAAGAAATAATGATTGTGTTCATGTAGAGTTTGCATATTAAGTAAAATAGAATATAGAGTTTTTGTGCAATTCTCATTTCCATTAAGGGCTAGTGAAAGCTACTGATTGGTGTTATTTAATTGCTCCTTAAGTCCATAATGAAAGTGTTCTGAACTTTTTTAATATTGTAATTTTATGTTTATTATTTGACATTAAATTAAACATATAGGGCACAGTGTTCCAAGTACAGTGCAATCTATTGTTATAAATTTTTTGAGTGACTGTATTTAAAAAATTCTGCAAGTATGCCCTGAAACATATTGCAACCAGTTTTCTTTCTTTCCAAACCACTAGGGTTTTAAGTGATTTTACATATCACAAAATACTAAAGATTTTTTTGGTAAGATTTGCCAAATTTTAGACAATTTTTATTTTGTTTTTGCTTATTTATACTTTTAATTTGTTTTAGAGTAGATGTAGTTTACTTTTTTGCTAGGGGAGATTAAATTTGCATACAGTGCTAATCTTAAAACATCCTTGTAATTTTTCACTTGTTCAACATAGTTAATAAGTAAGATCCAAAGTTCTTTCAAATCATGGAAAGCCTTCTAGGTATTTATCATATATTTTGGTTATTAAAGGTAAAAGAGCATAACAACTCTATAGTCATCAGGCATTACTTTTAGTCTAAATAATGTTACTGTGAGCTTGTTTATTGTTTTGCTCTGACCTGAACAAACCTGAAGAACTGAAGCATAGAAAGATGACATCATTTATGCAAATTGTGATACCATGTAAGTAAATTTTCAGTAATATTAACGAAAAGGCATAACTCAAGATAAATGCATATTGGTGACTGAAGTAAATACTTCAAATATTGGTTTGTTTTAAACAGTTCTATTTGAATATCATTATGAAGAAAATTATAAAAATACCTAAACAGTGCTTCTCTGTTTGTGGCTACACCTTATGTTATTATTTTAAATAATTGAAAATCTATATCCTTATTTAATAAAAGATAAAGTTATTTTCCCATCAAGCCATGGTTTCCTTGGAACCTTTCTGACCTCTGACACTGAGTAGAGAATGAGATAAAGCCTAACCCTGTCTAACAAGAGGGAAAATAAAAGGAAGGATAGACAAGAATCAAGCAGTCCACAGGTGGTAGGTAAGAGGAAGAGGGATGTTTGGACCATAATGGACATCTTATTAGTTACTCTGAGCTGCGATTCCCTCAACTAGTGGCAGTTAAAGTTATCAGACTGGATCAAGTTCACTTCTTCATCTTTCACCCAATGTGTGTAGCTTCTTGAGGAAAATTAGATGAATCACATAATAGACAACTCACTCTAACTTCAGACGTGGTGCTGGTCACGTTTATGGCACAGTTACTGTAGTGCACTTCTGACACCAACTACCCGCATTAGCACAGCCCTCAGAGCTGAGGGCATAAACCTCTGCAAGGCATTAGAATCCTTCAAATACCAGTGACGAGCTCTGGGGTTCCCAATCCTCCCACACATCAGACCAACTAGCTCTCAATTTGAGGGTCCCCTCTACCCTCTCAGTTTCAGTAATTCACTCGAACACACCAAAGAATTCAGAAAGCTACTATACTTCTATTTAACTTGGGTTTCACTGCAGAGGATGCAAATCAGGACCAGCCAAATGTAGAGACACTAGGGTGAGACCTGGGAGTTCCCAGCTGTAAATCTTGTGTTCTGAGGATACATCGTTTCAACACACTGATGTGTATCACCAGTCAGGAAGTTCTTAAGGCTTCAGACATCCAGAATTTTTGTTGGGGTTTTCTAATGCAGGTATGATTAATTGAATCATTGGCAGAGTGATTGAACTTGATCTACAGTCTCATCTGCTCATTGGAGATCAGGCTAATAGCACTTGGTTCAAAGTCCCAATCCTCTAATCAATCACATGATTAATCTTTCTGGATTGCTCTGACCCTGAAACTACTTGAGGGCCTATCTTGAGTCACTTCATTAGCATAAACTCAGGTGTGGTCCTGAGTTTGGGACCACCATGTGGGACCCACCATGAATAGTAAAGAGACTCATCACTGGGCACATTCCAAAGTTTTAGAAGCTTCCTCTTAGGAGGGTGGGACAAAAGACCAGACAAATTTGTTATTATACAATAGTTACATGTTTTAGAAATTTTATTATTAGAATTTTAACAAAACTCAGCATCTTCCTGAAACAAATCATTAAAACATTTTTTGTACTACATCCAAAAAATGTATAGTTGAGTAATGGTATGCATATACATAGTATGCATATACATAACACATACACAGTATACATAGTATAATATATGTATTGGAGTCCATACATAACATATATGAACAAAGTATGTATTAAGCGAGATGGCACCCTTTGCAGATGTATCTTAGGTAAATTCAACTCTTCATGTATTGCAATAGCAGAAAGGGAGACAAATAAACATGTAAATATTACAGAAAATGCTATGCAATGAGCATATTCCCCAAGTGACTGTGATATGGAAAACCTACACGATTTCTCTAGTAGCTCTTGTGCTTGTTATACTGTGAGCACCTTGTGAGGCTGAATGCAATCCCTGTTTTAAGATACTTCTCATCCATCAAAAAGTACTTTTCATTCCACAAAACCCCATAGCAGGGCAGCTCATTTATCCAGGGCTCTTCCCCAGTGGGAGTGATTTGTTCTAAATTGGGAGGAGAACCGCTTGGAGTGGATTTAGCAGATTGTAGGATGTTGATCTCCAGTGTGATGCTTCCCTGAGGTACTTTCTAGAATGGTTTTGTATAGATTGGTTTTTGCCTTATGCTGCTGCTGCTGCCTTATGAGCTGACTTTAAATCCTAACCCTCTCCACAGAGAAGATGGGATCTCCCTGTAAACATATATATGTGACAGGATTGAGGACACCATATACAAGTCATCCTTAGGCAATTAATTAAAAAAAAATAGAGTGAACAGTTTCAGATTTGTCCTAAAATAAAGTAACCAGATGACAGGTAAAATAAATATTTGTTGCATTGTCTGTGACAAGTTTTTGAGACACTGCTCATAATTTTTCATATGAAAGACATTTTTAGGAATCTAATTTTCTCATTCTTGTTTCTTAGGGCAACACAGTTTCAGTTACGTTAAGTAAAATCTATTTGATCATTCCTGGGAGTTTAACACTGTGTTTAGGAGTTGGTCTATCATTTTATAATTGTGGGGAGAGGGGTTCAAAAACACATGTGATACTCATTAAAATATTTTGCTTTAGACTATTGCAAATACTTTCAAAAAGGGATGTGTGCATTTCACTATATAGAGTTACTATTGTGCTCAATTTTCCTGTTTTGGAAAGATCATTTAGAAAAGAGCATCCTGAGTTCTAATTCAATTATGCCCCTAAAGTCTGTGTAATGTGGAACAAGTACCTTCCAGGGATCAGTTCTTTCTTTATAAAATAATGATGGTGGTTTAGTCCCTAAATTGTGTCTCTTTTGTGACCCCATGGACTGTAGCCCGCTAGACTCCTCTGTCCATGGGATTTCCCAGGCAAGACTACTGAAGTGGGTTGTCATTTCTCTTTCCAGGGGCTATTCTCTGACCCAGGGATTGAACCTGCAGCACATTGCAGGTGGATTAACCCTGAGTCACCAGGGAAATCCTATAAAATAGTAGGCTGGGACTAAATGGTCTCTAAGATCCCTTCGGCTTTAAAAGACCATATTTTTGTGTGTGTGTTTTTTTTTTTCAATTCAAATATATCACCTCTGAAGTGTCATTTGAATAATGATTAAATTCATAAGTTTTCAATGAAGATGGATCTTTTCTATTTACAATGTTAATCAGAACTAATATCATTCAAAATAATTATCTTTCATACTCAAGTCTATTTTACAAAATGAATGAGTAATTTTTTTGTCATTCACACAGAACTCTTTAGATGCCATTATTTCTATTTAAAGGATGAGCTTTATATTGAATAACTTTTGTTGATTTTATGTAGTTGAATTGAAGGAGTGATTTATATTAACATTTTTAAAAGTGATTCCTCTTCCCTAATACTGTACTGTAATGTAAATATCTCTACTACAGCATTTACCACATTTTATGATAATTATTTGTGTGCTTTTTTTCCCCTCAAAGTTACAAGGACCACATCTTATGGAAGTTTATACTTTGGCATCTACAATAATGTCTGCCGAATGATAATGGTTTAATATCTGTTAAGTGGAAAAAATGAATGAATAGTGACTGAACAATGTGTTATTATAGAAGGCAAGAATGGAGACAGTTTTAAAGAAAGGAGCAACCAATTGTATCAACAACAAGATTATTAGAACCAGACTAAAAGGATCATTGGATTTAATTCATTAGAAATGAAGCCAGATTGCAGTGAACAAGTTAAATCAAGTGGAGGCAGTGAAGTTAGACTACTTAAGAAGCATAGACACGAAAAGGAAAAATCTAAGGCAGTAGAGGTTGTAAATATATTAAATGCGTTTTTAATGATATATAAGATTTGAAGGGGATCATGTAGAAGAACCCAGTGGAGACACTGGGAGAGGGTATCCAAGGTATGACACCTCAGAGGAGGTAGAGGAAGAGAAAAGTAAGTCATAAGCAAATTGATATGTGTGGAAAGGAATAGATGACCAGGTTCTTTGTTAAAGCAACTTTAAAAGTAAAATGAATACATGTATAGAAAAGAGGGTAAGATAAAGATATTCACACCTAAAAAAGGCTAAAAATGGAGACCATGACTTCTCTGTGTAGACAATATTCATTGTCCGTTGCAATGAAAAATGACTTACAAGGATTCCTCTCCTTTCCTGATACCCTGAATTTCTATTAGCATATTGGAATTCTCCAGAGTAAGTGGCTATTGTTCAGTCAACACAAACTCTCTTATGAAATGGTTACAAAGTATGAAGTGAAGTGTTAGTTGCTCAGTCACGTCTGACTCTTTGCAGACATGGAGTCATGGACTGTAGCCCACCAGGCTCCTCTGTCCATGGAATTCTTCAGTCAAGAATGCTGGAGTGGGCAGCCATTTCCTTCTCCGGGGGAATCTTCCCTGACCCAGGGACTGAACCTAGGTCTCCTGCATTGCAGGCACATTCTTTATCATCTGAGCCACCAGGGAAGCCCCTAAAATGGCTATTCACTTTGAAATATTCCTCAATGAATTATTTTCAGCTATCACTTTTAGTCCTAACTACAGAAGAGCTTTAATTTTTTTTCTCTAATAGTATTGTTTCTACAATTATCTGTAAAGAAAATTATCCATGGACGTTAAAAAGAATACACTAACATTCTTGAATTATTTTCATTTTATATGCTGACAATCATCTTTTACTTATAATTTTATGATCAGGAAATAGCTAAAATTAACCGCTGGTGTATATATCAGTATGGCATATTAAACTTCTTAATTAATCTTTATAGTATAATACTCTCTGGATTTTAGGGTCCTCTTCTTGAAAAGCTTTTCAAAACATTTACCTGAACTTTTAACTATGTATTTTAGAGTAATACTGAGAGCAGAGTTTTAAATTGGATCATTGTTGGTGTTAAAATGCATTCATGCTTTTCATATCCTCTTGATTGTAGATATATAACAGCTAGTTTTTTACAAAAGATGCTGAACTGTACTCACAATTCCTAAATTATTATCACTAGATGTATAACAACTTTTTTTTATAAAAGATGTTGAGCTATACTCACAATTCCTGAATTATTATTGCAGTTATTTTTATCAAAGTTATTGCTTTTTAACTTATAAACATGCAGTTGGAAGAAGAGTAGACATTAAAAAAAAACTAAAAAGAATAAATACGGCCATACATTAAAGTTTAAAGAAAAACAGTTTTTTAAAAGTACCCACCTGGAACTTTATCAGACTGATGGCGTCATGGTTTCCCAAACAAGGAGTGCCTATTCCACACTCTGCGGGCTGCTTTTCTATTATCAGCAAGCCCCTGGTTCCCTCGCACATCATCTGTGAGATGAACCCTGCTTCTGTTTTGTACTGCTTCCTCCATGAATCATCCTTGATTTGCTCCCCACACTGTATTCTCCTTTCCTTGAACTCCACGTATTATCTCCTAACAACTGTCTCAAAAGTTAATGCAAACATGAAATTAAGTGATATCTGTGCAATGACAAAGCACCTAAAATATATCAATCATTGCACAGGTGTCATCTAATTTCATGTTTTCATTAACTTTTGAAATAGTCATTCGGTGCTCAGTATATACAAACTCTCCCTTTGAGGAGGTAAATAAGTATCTAAAGACAGACATTATGACTTTAACCGAACTATGCAGCAAATAGGTGCTGTTTCATATATATATGCGTGTATATATATATATATATATATATATATATGTATATGTGTGTGTGTATATGCATGTATATATGTGTGTGTACATATGTTTATGCATGTATATATATACACACAGCCTAGGAAGCACACACACACACATATATACACACACAGCCTAGAAAACAAAAGTTAATGGCTTGCATCTGATACTAATTCCATCAGAACTCTGTTCTAGTTAAGACAAAGTGGTTTGTGAAACTGTCTCAGTAAATTCTCCAGAGAATACAAAAATTAATCAACAATAGAAGCCAAACCTTTTATCTACATGAGTTTAGGAACCCCTGAAGTGCCTACAGCAATTTCTCTACACACTGATTTTCTCCTGACCCACACTTTATAAAGCCATATCTTTCCTATACACAGTCTCATTCCTGAGGCAAGCCTTATATGAAAGTTTTAATAAATTATGAGTTTAGTTGTATATTTGTAAAATGTGAATAGAAATCAGCAATTAGCTTTTCAGTTTTAGAATCAAAACTCATTGTTTATAATTTGCACAGAATGTCTTTGGCATAAAAGATGGTTTGTGGATGAATATTCTTCATGATCAGAAATCTCAATTAATTACATTTATCAGCTGTTTTTAGACAGAAATATTTTGTTAAATTTTATAAATTTAAATCTCTATAGTCACTAGGAAATCATTTTTATAATGATAGAATCCAAGGCACCTGTATTAGAGACGAAAGTTAACTTAGGTCTCTGTGATTCCAAATACAGCTGCCTTCTCCTATCCTATGCTTCCTGTTGCTTACAAATATAAGGTTGTATGATGTTTACAAATAGTAAAGGGAAATTGTTGACACTTTTAAGGTCAGGTTAAGATATTTAGAGGAGTACATTTAAGATATGAAAAAGTCTTCTGTGAGAGAGAGCCCAGTTTTCTGCCTGACAAAAATAAGTCAGCTCAGTTTTTATTTAAGGCATAATAAGCTTTCAGATGACTCTAGTTCTTTTCAAAATGCATAAGATTCTCCACTCATATTTTATAAGAACAATCAAATTGTGAGGTCATGGCAATACTTGTAACTAATATATGAGTACACATTGCTTTTCACATATAATTCTTAATACGGTGCTAAAGAATTCTCTCTCCTCTCTCTGTCTCTCACACGTGCACAGAGTTATGCTTCTTAAAAAAAAAAAAAGAGAGAGATGCCAGTACTTTTTCAGCCTCTGGTACCTGTATTTCTCATGATTACAAGTGTAGCCCAATATGTGAAATAGATAGGCATCTCAGTCGTGTCTGACTCTTTGCAGCCCATGGACTGTAGGCTGCCAGGCTCTTCTATCTGTGGAGTTTTCCAGGCAAGAATCCTGGAGTGGGTATCCATTCTCTTCTCCAGAGGATCTTCCCGACCCAGGGACTGAACCTGGGTCTCCTGTATTGCAGGCAGATTCTTTATCGTCTGAGCCAAAATGTCACTTAAAAAGTCAAAAACAAGAAAGAAGGTGTACAATTCTCCTGCCTCTGTTGGTGTGAAGCATAATAAAGTGTTATACTTTGGTTGTGGGAAGTTACACTGGCCCACAAATTAGCCTTTGAACTTTTTATTCAGGCTCAGGCTAAATGAGTCTACTGAGATACACTGTTAATTAATTTGAGCAGATCTATGTCAACATCACTCTGGGGAAATAAATGAGCCAAAAGACTACAAAAGAACTTAGCATTATGGAAAAAGTATTGGATAAGAGAAAAATGTAAAATCATTTAATACATATTTTTACTTTGCAATTTTAAAGAGAACATCCTATTTAAATAAGAAAATCTTTTCTTTTGATGTTCAGTGAACTCTTTGATATAGTAGCACATGAATTTATTCTTAAGTCTAGAATTACTGAGCCCCAAACAAAGAGTCTTTTAATGACATCTTGGGTATAATTTTCCATATATTTATAAAATTTCTTTACCTTGAAATTATGTTTGGTTATGCTATAGGAAAACCATAGTTTAACTTTGGGATAAATATTATTTTCCTTTCAAATGACTAAAACTGTGGAATCCCATACCACTCAGCTCCGTGAAATTCCAATCTTGGATCATCTTTTCTTGGCCTTTAATTTTCTTACTACCTAAAATATGTGTGTACACACATGAACATGTAGACACACAGATACACACACACACACACACACACACACACTGCTGTCATCCCACCCACTTTCCTTTTTTTTTTTATTGTAACAAATTCAATAAAGACTTTTTTACTTTACAATATTGTGTTGGTTTTCCCATACATTGACATGAATCTGCCATGGGTATACATGTGTTCCCTTCCAGAACCCTCCTCCCACCTCTCTCCCAATTCCATCCCTCTGGGTCATCCCGGTGCACCAGCCCCGAGCACCCTGTATCATGCATCAAACCTGGGCTGGTGATTCATTTCACATATGATAATTTACATGTTTCAATACCATTCCCCCATAGAGTGCAAAAGACTGTTCTATACATTTGTGTCTCTTTCGCTGTCTTGCATACAGGGTTATTGTTACCATCTTTCTAAATTCCATATATGTGTGTTAGAAAACTGTATTGGTGTTTTTCTTTCTGGCTTACTTCACTCTGTGTAATAGGCTCCAGTTTCATCCACCTCATTAGAACTGATTTGAATGCATTCTTTTTAATGGCTGAGTAATATTCCATTGTGTATATGTACCACAGCTTTCTTATCCATTGTCTGTCGATGGACATCTAGGTTGCTTCCATGTCCTGGCTATTGTAAACAATGTGGCGATGAACATTGGTGCACACGTGTCTCTTTCAGTTCTGGTTTCCTCGGTGTGTATGCCCAGCAGTGAGATTGCTGGGTCATATGGCAGTTCTATTTCCAGTTTTTTAAGGAATCTCCACACAGTTCTCCATAGTGGCTGTACTAGTTTGCATTCCCACCAACAGTGTAAGAGGGTTCCCTTTTCTCCACATCCTCTCCAGCATTTATTGCTTGTAGACTTTTGGATGGCAGCCATTCT
>ML663565.1:27080270-27153764 GCA_007570785.1 Antilocapra americana
ATATACACAATGGAATATTACTCAGCATTAAAAAAAAATTCATTTGAAGCAATTCTACTCAGATGGACGAAACTGGAGCCCATTATCCAGAGTGAAGTAAGCCAGAAGCAAAAACAACAATACAGTATATTAACACATATATATGGAATTTAGAAAGACAGTAATGAGAACCCAACATGGGAGACAACAAAAGGAACGCAGATGTATAGAATAGACTCGTGGACTTTGTGGATGAGGGTAAGGGTGGGATGATATGGGAGAAGGGCATTGAAGCATGTTAATTGTCATGTGTCTAATCAATCGCCAGCCCAGGATTGATGCTCGGGACTGGTGCAGCGAGATTTCCCGGAGGGGGAGGGAGGAGGGAAGGGGGTTCCGGAGGGGAAGCATATGTAAAACCATGGTGATATCATGACATTGTATGGCAAAAACAAGTAAAAAAAATAAATAAATAAAAATTTAAAAAAATTAAAAAAAAGAAAAGAATTAGTGTCAATGTTCTTTAGTTATAGTTATCATGCTTAATGAGATTTCCTTCTCAGGTTTCTTCCTATCTCAGACTCTTTATCTCTTTAGCCATTAAATATCAATTTCCACCAGAGTTCACTTCTTGGTCTATTGTCTTTTCACTTAGATTTTCTTTCTTCACATTTTTACTCAGATATTTACCTTCACTCCTTCTTATGTTCTAATGACATAACAAAGGCATCTTGAGTTTATTTTTAACTTTTATTTGTACTAAAGAATCATCCTGTGTGCATATGAATATCAGTTCAACTTAAATACCAAATACAAACTCCATTAAACATTACTCCTACACTGCTCTGTGGAGAGACCTCAGCTAGAATCCTCATAGTCCACCGAACCCAGAGTTTGAATAGGAAGTTTGTTTATGTCCAAATCCTCTAAGTGCTGGTTATTTCCACTCTCTGCCTTATCGAGATCATGTAAGTGTATCACTTTAACCTACTACTTTCTGGCTAATTGCATCATATTATTTTGTATATACCCTATCAGAGATATTCCATTACTATTTTTCCAGATAAATTACTTTCATGATTTTACAAATGCTTTTCCCTAGATCTGGATGCCTTAAACTTCCCAAATGCCTAGCACGTTCTTATCCATCTCTGAAGACTTAGCTCAGATCAGATGTTTTCTGTACATGAATCCTCCCCTTCAGCCATGAGAGCTTGATAATCTCTGGATTTCCCCAGCTTAAACACCCTGTACAACCTTCTTACAGCATTTAATTAATTATATATAACCTTTTTCACTTTTCCCTCTTCCTGGCTAGACTTTGAATTTTTTAAAAACTTCATTTATTTATTTTTGGCTGTGCTGGGTCTTTGTTGTTGCCCACGGTCTTCCTCTAGTTGCAGCAAGAGGGGGCTACTCTGTGGTCATGGTGCATTAGCTTCTGGTTTTGCAGAGCACCGATGCTAGTTTTGTGGGCTTCAGTTATTGCAGCCAATGGTCTTAGTTGCTTCAAGGCATGTGGGGATTTATCTTCCTGAACTAGGGATCAAACTGGCGTCCCCTCCATTGTAAGGCTTTTTCTTGACCACTGTGAATTCTGAAAGAGCAAAATTTATATCTCCTGTGTCTACTGCTAAGTGTATAATTGGTCCATTTATTTGGGATTAAAAATTTTAGATGTTTTTATGCTAGATTATCTGTTTTACCAAGAAATTCACAAACTCATCTCAGAAAGAAAGCTACTGTCTTTGCTTCAGAATGTATTTTAATGACTCATTTTCTTAAATTAAGATAAAATGGTCTGAGACTGATTTGGGATAGGCAGAGACAAGTTAATTGCTTTATATAATAAGCTAATGGGGATCTGTGGATATGGTGAGAAAATAATAGACCTCCCAACAGAAAACCGGTCAGCTTGACAGGAACAAATTCATAATGGTATGGGAAGAAGAGGCTAAAATAGCATTTCAGAATAAGACTGCCTCATACTCAGATTACTACTACTTATTCTGTTGTTACTATGTGCAACTATTATTTATTACTATTATTTGTTAAACATGCAAATGAGTAATATAAATAATGCTTTGAGACCCTTTGGGGGAAAGGGCCATGTTTAAGAATTCGGTGAGACAAGAATTTTGAAGTGAAGAGGCTGTTATGAGAATGAGCATGCCCATATTTTTAAAAACATGAAGGAATGTGTTACCCTTCCCACTGGACATGATATGGGAGTAACCGTCAATATTACTTAAATCTCAAAATGTAAAAGGCCTCAGTTGACATCTAGGTCATATTTTTATAAATGCTAAAATCTCTCTCAGTTTCTCTAGTATCTAACATATATCATCAGATATCTTAAAAGTTGATTTTTTTCTTAGAATGCATTAACATTTCACTTGTCAATTCAAATATTATCTCCATTTATGAATGGTAGTGACTGGCATCTTTCCCACAAAGTTTACTCAACATCATTAAAGGACAGAAGGCTCTCGGAATATATTGGCAAAGCTAGAACTATATATAAATGAAAGGAATAATAAATATAAGTGACAATGCTCTTTCCAAAAAGGCATGTGTTTCTAAAGGATGCAAACGGGGTGGGACAGATGGGAGAGCATGATTCACTACTTGTGTGGAGGCAAGCTATGGCTCAAAGACATTGAATTTTGCTATTTATTTCTCTTGTGAGAAACTAAGCTTCCTTATATTTTTTTGCTAATTAAAAGCTTACCAACTAAGTTTTTGGAATGGCAGAAATATCTTCTTTGAAAATGTAGTATTATAGTTGTGTGAAAAACACCTGCAATCTCTTTGTGTATAAATCATAGTACCTATTGTAACATTAGTTTAATAGCCGACCTCATAATTCCTAACTAAGGCTACAGGAGTCATGAATTAATATTGTTATTATTTAAAGGAAAGTAAATATTCTAATTCTCCCTCACTTTTAAAAAAGTAATAATAGTCCTTAGCTGGTAAAACACAACAGAGTTCCACTTCATTTCCTTATTACATTTTCCAAGATACTTTTATTGTTCCTAGATACTTTTAATTAAAGATCACTTATAATTCCTATTTTCCTTATTGAAATATTAGTCACAGAATTTACATCATTTGTCAAAGAATTTTAAATTTGTTCCAGAACAAATTATGGTGAAATATAGCTCATATTTGCTATTCTCTTCATTCTTTCTCTAATTTTGTTGCCTGTTTCATTAAATGCATCACTTATCCATTTATTAGTCAGCAAGTTAACAGTTACCATAAAGTGAAGAGTGTGTAACTTTGTTTTGGGCTGAGACTCAGAAGTAGACTTTTGATACCTGGATTTGAAATCATTCAAAATATATTATTGATTGATACATTTTTTGGTAATAAAATAAAATGAAATGCCAATGAAACTTATACAATATAACTTAGGTTTTTAGTTAAAGTGAGCATAGTTCCATAAATTGAGCACAGTCTCCGCAGAAGATAAATGCAGATTGTCATGGACAAGTAATTTTACTGCCAACACCAGAATCTAGATACTGGAAAATATTATTTTCTTTTCCCTTCCAGCACACCCACCCCCAGCATTTGCCACACAGCACTGCCAGGATTAGGGCATGATTGGAAGCTGAGGAGTCACAGCCTGCTGTCTCTATACTGCAGGAAAAAAAAAAAGATCAGAAGCTCCTGAACCAGTGGTGTTCAGACTTCCTAGACCCTACAACCCTGATTGATAGTAAATCCAGTGCTTTCCAACGTGATGGAAAAGTGAAATTCACTTTACCTCCTGAAGTGAAATTCATACAAAATATAGTTCATCTAAATTTTTAAAAAGTCACTGTAACGCTCTAACTGAAGTATAAAAGACATGTTCTGGTGGGTAGTCATTCAGTCATGTCTGACTCTTGCGACCACATGGACTGTAGCCTACCAGGTTCCTCTGTCCATGGGACTTTTCCAAGCAAGAATACTGGACTGGGGCACCATTTCTTTCTCCAGAAATGTAAAAGAAAGTTAATGTAATAATATAGAGTACATATTTTAATATGTAAATGTTCAGGCTTGTCCAGACATAATGAATGTTTAAGGTGAGTTTACTTATATATAGAATCTCTGCGCATATGACTGATGAGGTATGTCATATTGGTGACTTGAGTCATTGGTAGTCAGGCTTTCCAAAATGTTTTCATATAAAACAGGGTCTGGTCAGTATTCCCTTTGCTATCAGGGTATCATTACTTCTGGGCCCTTTCACCTGAAAGAGCAGTTGCATATATGAATGCTAATTGATCCATCTATTAATGTCTGTCTGTCTATCCACAAAGAAATGTATCTAGATATCTGTCTAGGTAAATTAGATAGATAGATAATGTATATAGATATATATATATAGATCTATATGCATTTCCAGAGACTGCTATAATAAATTGTCATAAACAGAATAGCAAAAAAAAAAAAGACAGAAATATATTCCCTCACAGTCTGGAAGTTAGAAGCCCAAAACTGAGATGGAGCAATGCTCCTTTCCAGGACTCTAGAGGAGAAGTCATTCCTTGCCTCCTCCAGTTTTTGTGGGTCCAGGTATTCCTTGACTTTCGGGCACAACACTCCAATCTCTGCTTCTGTCCTATCATTGCCTCCTTGTCTTTTGTCTCAAAACATCCTCTGCTTTCTCTTGTAAAGATACATGTGACTGTGTTTAGGGCCACCAGGAAAAACTAGAATAAGCTAGGGGATTGCCAAGTGGCTCAGCAGTAAAGAATCTCCCTACTAATGCAGGAGACATGGCGGGAGCCTTGAGTTCGATCCCTGGGTCATGAAGATTCCCTTGAGAAAGAAATGGCTGCCCACTCCAGTATTCTTGCCTGGAAAATCCCATGAACAGAGGAGCCTGGTGGGCTATGTCCATGGGTTGCAAAAGAGTTGGACACAACTTAGTGACTAAACAACCACAGCTAGATTCTTAACTTAATGACATCTTTTGCCAACCAAGATAATATTAATAGGTTCCAAGATTTAGGACAAATGTATCATTTTATGGTTCATTAAGTATCCCACTCAGGGCTTCCTCAGGGGCTCAGCAGTAAAGAATCTTCCTGCCAATGCAGGAGACGTAGCAGGAGCCTCGGGTTCAATCCCTGGGTCCCCTGGAGAAGGAAATGGCTGCCCACTCCAGTATTCTTGCCTAGAGACTCCTATGGACAGAAGAGTCTGGTGGGCTGCAGCCCTTGGGTCAGACACTACTGAAGTGACTTCGGACACATGCAAGTATTCCACTACAATGTTCCTCTTTATCTGTATTAAACTAAGCATGAATTCATACTAATGTCTCCAACCTTGGTTCATTTTCATATTGGTCATCCTAGTCTTCTTCCCTTGCTTCTCTATAACCTATCAATCCAAGAGAGAAACCTAGCTGCTCCATTGGCCAAACAGTACTTAATTGTTCAAGTCCATTATGTATCTACAGTGATTTCAAAACTGTTAAGTTAGAGCGCAGGTCAATTCCTGAGCAAGTCAACTCAAGAAAAAGTGCTTTTTTGTCAGAAGCCTGATCATAGTTATCCTAAATACTCAAGAAAATACTAGTCTTTTGTTTACTGATCACTTTGAAGACATAATCAATCTGTTTAATATATAAAAAAGAATCTATTTTGTTGAGCAATAACATTTTTTTCACAAGTCTGTTTTATTTTCCACAAAATAAAAGAAAGCCTTTTTTCAAATTGTCGTAGATACCGTAAACATCACGTGGAAAGCCACCAAAACAAATTTACTGTGTTGTATATTTCTTCTTGAAGATTATCATTTTCCTTTGGCACTCGATTTCCCACCACAGAAGACAACTCTTTTCAAGGAAACTTCTTACAGAAACATTAATTTATATATAAAATTATCTTGCATTAGTATGGACAGCTGCCGATGCTAAGTCGCTTCAGTCATGTCCAACTCTGGATGACCCCATAGGCGGCAGCCCACCAGGCTCCCCCATCCCAGGGATTCTCCAGGCAAGAACACTGGAGTGGAGTGCCATTTCCTTCTCCAATGCAGGAAAGTGAAAAGTGAAAGTGAAGTCACTCAGTCGTGCCCAACTCTTAGCGACCCCATGGACTGCAGCCCACCAGGCTCCTCCATCCATGGAATTTTCCAGGCAAGAGTACTGGAGTGGGGTGCCGTTGCCTTTTCCGGGACAGCTGTTGAGGTGGGGCTTATGGTTAGAATTGTCAGATTTGACTGTGCCATGGACAGTTTCCTACAGCTGAGTTCATTTGAATTGCACTCATTAAAAAGAGAAAACACTTGCCAATGAGCTGTTTGTAATGCAAGAAGAAAAAACAGTGGGAAATGACCTAATTTCTTTATGAAAGAATAAACTGTTTTGTTCTTGTAGTAGAAGACTGTTTAGTGATGAAAAGAAAAGAATGACAGCTACTTGTATCCATAGGGATAAATTTCAAAAATGTAATGTTAAATAAAAAAAACTAAGTTATTTATGCAAATTTTGGACACAATACTATATGGTGCTTACAAATACATGTATATTTGTATAATATGCATGAATCATTATAGGAATGATATGCTCCACCTTCAGGATAGTGGATATCCCTGGAAAAAGAGATAAAGGAGGATGAGCTGAGGGGGTACAGGCTTTAATTGTATGTCTGACATGTAATATTTTTCCTAAGGAGAGATCTATAGTTAATATGAAAATATGAAGCATTTCTAAAGTCTTGATATGTATAGGTTGCCTGTCATATTATTTCTGTGCCTTTCTGTCTGTTACTTTCATTGAAATGGAACAAAAGGTCTTAGAATTCTAAAATTAATATTTTTAAAATATGGACATTTGTTTGAGTGTGTAAATTTTTCTTTTGAACACTCCCCGTTTTTATCAATAATAACACAGAAAAATATATAGACCTATGCTTTATACTCAAAAATGTTTTTAAAGCTATAAAGAGCTATATTTATTGAATATTAAATGATTGATAAATTCTCTATGTCAAAGTTTCCTTTTTTAATGAGAGATCATTTCTTCCATCTATTTTAATAGCAACTTAAACTTTACTGAGTTCCTAGCTTGAAAAAGCTTTTGTCACATGAGAGATTCATCTCAGCCTTCATGGTGGGTTTGCAGGAAAGGCTTTCTAGTTGTATACATATTTGTATATGTAGGAGAGGGAATCTAACTCCAGGGCTTGCATGGAACGTGAGGAGGTTCTGAGACAAATCACCTTCCACAGATTAGTTGTTGAGTTAGTATCCAGCTCAGTTCTTTTCATTCTTACTTGCTAACTCTTACAATAAATCATCCTACTTCCTTAAACATTAGTGAGAACTTCAAAAAGTCTGTCAGGTATTTATTTCCTGATTTGTGTGTTTATTCTCTTGCTATTTGCAATTTTATTTGGTTTGTTTGCTTTGGTAAGGCAGGAGTCCTAGCTGGTGGGAAGTGTAAAATCTGTGTAAACTAGGCAATTTACACAAACCCCTACTGGTTGACTTATGCTCTCTCTGGCCCTCTGCCATCCCTCCCACTATGGAGATTCATTTGGGTAAATGAGGTCCCATTTTGGAGTGTTACTTATCCCTGGTTAAAAACAGCTTTAGTTAACTTTAGTTGCTTTAATCAGATTTAATCCGATTAAATAGAAAGATGTTGAAGTTAATAAAACTTTGGGAAGATAAAACTAGCTCCAAGCGACCATGTCTAATAGAAATGGAAAATGAGAGAATAAGGAATATGAAAGTAAATAAAAGCATTAATATATGCACTGTGTCAGACCTTGGAAAACATTAGTGAAACAGAGAATTTACCACTAAGAAGACGATGGGATTCTTAAAATGCTTTGTGATCTGCACTCTAGTAGAGGTGTGTTGACAGTAGAATAAATTTTCTACCAAAGGCATCTACATTTACTAGAAAATATAGGAAGCTACCTCAGGGATCTGGGTTAGATGAGTAAATTATCCAGAAAATGTTGGTTGAAAGCAGGAGAGGGAATCTAACAGGGCTCGCATGGACAAAGACACACTGAGAAAAGCTGATATATTCTTAGATGTCCTCAGTTCTAGTTGAGCCACTCTGTGCTTTTCTCTCTCTCCCTCCCTCTCCTCCTTTACTCTTTTAATTTATCTTTTTTCTTGCAAGTTAGGGAGTAAAGGATTTAGAGGTAGTAGCTGGATGGCCAGTGGGAAGGATTTGTGAAAAAAATGATGAAAGTCAGTCAAATGCCTAGATGCTGAATGTCATCTATAACTTAATTGTCCCAGCAGAGATTTTTTTAAACCTTATATCACATCAAATAATCATTCTCTGTTGCTGATTTCTCTATGACTGTTTCAGATTAAACTTTGTATTTCATCTATAAAGTACATATGTACATATTTAAGTGCTTTATTGGAAGATACTTATTTTTAATTCTTTCTCCTTCTACTTTCCACCTAGGTTTTAGGGCCTGTATTTACAAATACTGCATGCTTGATAAATTAGTATTTAAAAAACAAAATTGTCAGGCATTGGCAGGGAACCACACATGACTTTTAAAAATATTTCTATTTTTTTTATTTCCTCTAATGAAGTCACTGAGGGGAATACAAGAAGTCTTTAGCCCATATCTAAAAGTAATTTTTAATATGGTGCTTGAGTAGTTTGGAATATACAATTAAACACTATTTGTAAACTACAATAAGAACCTGAGATTTAAAATTATAGTTCATGTGTAATATGAAATATCTGACTATGTTAGATTAAAATTTAGAAATTATTCTGAGTCAGTAAGGATTGCTGGGTTGATAGTTCAGAATGGATGATACATTTATCTTGTTTCATGTTTTTCTTCAGCTAATCTGACGTGGAAATAAGTAATAGCTGTTAGCTTTGTCATGATTATTGATGACTTTTAAGTGCTTTGACATTTGATTCTATAAGTGTATTCTACTCATGCTAAGATGCCTACTATATTTATAATACTCATATTTTCACTGAAGGGTTAGCTTTAATGACGTGTGAAAATGAATTTGAGGGACAAATCTGAAAATCTGACTTTGCTTGTCTTTTATGGCTTGCCTAATTTACTGATGTGACAGTTTGCTAATGCTTTTTGTCCTAGTTGTTACCTTATATTTTTATTCTAGTTTCATATATAAAAGATAGGTTGGCACTGGGCTACAACAAAGAACACATGAGTGAGTTTTTTTAAGTTATGAGTCTTATAATAGAACTTAAATTTCCATAGTATTCTTAAATATGAAAGAAAAGTCATATAAACATCCTTATTTTCTAATAATGAGTATCTTCTTGTTTTTGAGTCTTCATTTCTTCATATGAAGAAACTTGTGATAGCATCATAAAGAATCCCAAATGAACAGCTTTTACATAACTGTTCAGTTTTAGGAGAGGATGCAATGGAGGGGTTCATGCTCATGGACTTTCTTCCTTCCCTCCTTGCTCAAAGAGTGTCTGGATGGAGAGGAAATCTTAGGTATTTTTTTGACTGTGAATTAAATTTCCATCATTTTAGGTGTATCACCATGATCTCATAGCATCAGTTGCAGTTAAATTTTATTTTCCAGGAAATTGGGCATCATGACCTGGTGTTCACTGAAATGTGGCTGGTCCCATCTGAGTTTTTAAGTATTGTTCTGGAACCCAGTGCTAATGACTATAGACCTGGCCATTGCCTGTAGTCAAGAGTTTCCAAACTCGGGGATGCTCTTTTTTTAGCCCAGGCTCTTAAAATCCATCAGCATTCTCAGAACTTCTATTTATTATATATATGTGTGTATGTGTGTGTGCGCATGTGTGCGCATGTCTGTATAGCCATTGGTGTCCATTTTCCTGGACACTAATTTTGAGTACATTCTTTGTATTTCAGACTGGACTGTGTCAGATCTGCTGAGGATGCTCTCATGTTTATTCATCTAGACAGCCTCTTCAGTCATTAATTATGGTGTTGTGCTGTGGGGACCATAGCACCTGGCAACACTGGGGTTTCTCTGAGGGCATTGTGGCTTGCCAAGACTACACAGGAGAAAGCAGAGAATTTCCCTGAGATGATCGGTTTCTCTAAGCAACCTGAGTTGATTCAGTATACCTAAATCTATTTGTATGTCAGTTACTTTATCTGCTCTTTGTTCTGACATCATGGTGTACCATCTAAACTTTGTTTCTTGATAGATATAAACTCTCCTTTGATTGTTTATGGAAAAAACTTTTACTCTATCTTTTGAAAGTCTGCTTAGCTATGATTTTTGTAGTTCAGTTTGAACTTCAAAGTTCAGTAATAAACTTTTAGTCCTAGAGGTTCCTTCATGGTCTTCCCTAAACTAATTCTTAAAGAGTGAAAAGGAACAAGAAAGTAATTTAATTTCCAAGAAGGGAAAATGCATTGAAAATATTTCAAAACTTTGGGCCTTCTTAGTTGCACTTTTATTTGGTGAAATATCCAGCAAGGAAGTGATGATTGAAAGACAAATATGACATTTTTCAAGGTCACTAAGAACCAGGATAAGACGTTAGGATAGAACAATGATTTGAAGCAAGGAAATGTGAGTTTAGGAACCATTGTAATTGAAGAGGGTCTTTGTCGTAATATTGATGAGGGTCTTTGTCGTAATATTGATAAGTTGTAGTTTATATTTCACACATTTGTCACTATAGTACTATTCTAAGTCAAAATTTTCCCACCCAATTTCATTCCCACTCAAAATTTTTACAAATTTTAAAGTTAAAAAGTAGTGAAAGTGGTAAAAATTTTAAAGAAGTGAAAATCACTGTGTAAAGTCTATAACTGAGTATAATCTATAAGCCCTTATTTCTATATTTTGAGGTCTGCTCAGTTGTATTTTTTGTTTGTTTTTAAATAACCTGTACCTAAAGAATAGGATTAAAAGGGACACACACCATTTAAAGAATATGTGTATATATTTGATAGACCCTAGATTTATATATGACCTTTGGAGAAGATTAGTACCTTTATAGAATACCCCTTTACATCAAATGTTGCAGCATTATTTATAACAGTACCAAATTGAATACACATAAACATTCTGAACATTTTGACCAGTGACCCTTCCATCCAGTTACCCACTGCATTTCATTCATTCTTTCTTTAGCCAAGGTATTGGTGACATTGAATATGAAACTGAACCCTACTTTACTCAGAAAGCTAAGTGCCCCATCATAGCATTTCACACCACTGTTATGATCCAAAGTTGGAACGTCAGCTACATTTTTGCCAAAACTGGATACACAAGACATACACTATTAATAGAAAATTCTTAAGTGATATTTGATAAATGGAGACAACTTAATTGAGTAAAGGGGTTTTTGCTTCTCTTAGTGAGAAGCTACTTCTATTACTATGTTGAAAGAGAGGAAGATGCAGATAACAAATGTAAAAACTTTCCTAGGCATACTGCTAAAGCTAGGTGGTTTGGGGATGAGGAAAAAAAAGCAAACAATAGGCATAGTTAATCCTTTGATAATTTCATCATAATATCAAGAAACTGCTAATAATTGATACCTAAAATTCTAAAAATAAGATAGTGTATCCAAAAAAGATATACTTCTATTAACTAGATATTCACAGAGAAGCTGGTTCTTTTGTACATAAAAGAAAAGAAAATCCTAACTGCATAGCATCTTGTGTGTTTGATTATTAATTTTTTGCATTTTTCACCCAGTGTTTTTTAGTTGCAAGCAACTAATGCATGTAAACTAGATCAAATAACAGAGAATACTAATTATAAAGTGTTAAAGACCTCATAAAATCCAAGGATAGGAGTGAAAGGATTAGCTGACTCAGAACCAGCAGAATGAGCCAGTTCAGGCTGGGAGCTGAGCTGCATGAACAGTCTCTCTGGGACTGCATGAATATTATCTCACTTTCTTTTTTATGTCTACTCTATCCTCCTTTCTCTACAAGTTGGCTTAGTCATCAGTTTGCACAAGCCTCAAAATATCCACCCCAGAACCTAAGGATACAAACTCTTCTGGCTATAAAGTCTGCGGATCACTAGTAACAATCTCTCAATCTCTAATGTGATTGGATTAACTCATCTGTTAAAGTCAGACCACCCAAGTCATAAAGTCTGTCCAGCTAATGTCCTGGCTGCATTTATTTCAGAAGACTATTTTTATCCAATTAACTGTGACCAAAGGTTGTGGTTGGGGAGACAGACTTACCTTAAAGATAAGGCTGACCATTTCGAAAACTGAGCAACACAGTTCCCAGGACATGTGTCTATTACATTTATTTTCTTAATTAACAGCTATAAATCTTTTATTCCCAGAAGTGATATCATAAATCTGGGAGTTGATCTTGGAGTTTCTAATTTTCAGATTTTGTTGTTCTCATTATTTATTTACAAATTTGTTATTATCATATCCCTTAAAATAACCTCCTTGCCTCTAGTCTTGGTCCATTTCAGTTTTATTCCTCCTTTGTCATTCTCTTAAAAAAAAAAAAAAAAAGCCCTTCAAAACCTCCCCAGCACCCTCCTGAAGAAATCTTCCCTTTCATATCCTAAACGGTATACTGGAATGAAGACCTTCTTCCTTCCTATCTCATATCTTGCCATATCCTCACATGCCAGTATGTCATCTGATCACTTGCTGGTCGCAAATTATTATCTTCTTCATCATTTGTGTGGTTTTTGTTTTTCTGCAGTTTGACTGATCGAGTCATAACCTACAGAACTCATTATTCAGATTCGATCCAAACATTAACTCAATGTGAAAGTCTCTGATTCTTTGATGTTGCTTTCCCCCCCCTTTTCTGTGATGTCATGGTATACTCTACTTACTCTACCATCATATTTCTTCTCTAGTTTTGTTATCTTTTATCTTTGTGAGAGTTGGACTATAAAGAATGCTGAGTGCTGAAGAATTGATGCTTTTGAACTGTGGTGCTGAAGAAGACTCTTGAGAGTCTCTTGGACTGCAAGGACATCAAACCAGTCCATCCTAAAGAAAACCAGTCCTGGCTATTCATTGGAAGGACTGATGCTGAAGCTGAAACTCCAATATTTTGGCCACCTGATGCAAAGAATCAACTCGTTGGAAAAGACCCTGTTGCTGGGAAAGACTGAAGACAGGAGAAGGGGATGACAGAGGATGAGATGGTTGGATGGCATCACTGATGCAATGGACATGAGTTTGAGTAGGTTCTGGAGTTGGTGATGACAGGGAAGCCTGGTATGCTGCTGTCCATGGGGGTCACAAAGAGTTGGACATGACTGACAGACTGAACTGAACTGAGAGCCTTGTTCAATCCCAGGCACATAGTAACTAACTATTTAATTACTCAACAGGCACTTTTTAATGAATAAATGCTATAATACTATTTATGCCAGTTTGATTTGCTGGCATGGTTTCCATTTCCTAGATATTAGAAAAATGAAAATTTTCCCTTGAGAAAGGTGAATGATAGAGTGGAATAATAATATTCTATTTTATATTTTTATTTCCAAAGAATTATAACTTTTTGCACCTTAGATTTCTCACCAATAAAGTAAAGAACAAGGAATAAATGATCTCTAGTAAGTTTTCAACACTAAAACATTGGCATTACAGAAAAATTCTACTTTTTTAGAGTTTAGCGCTAACATCAGTGTTTCTTTTTTAAATCACAATTCTTGCTATGGTAAAAGTTTCCTTGGTATCTTTAATTTTCTTAAAGAGATCCCTAGTCTTTCCCATTCTGTTGTTTTCCTCTATTTTTTTGCATTGATCACTGAGGAAGGCTTTCTTATCTTTCCTTACTATTCTTTGGAACTCTGCATTCAAATGGGTATATCTTTCCTTTTCTCCTTTGCCTTTTGCTTCTCTTCTTTTCACAGCCATTTGTTAGACCTCCTCAGACAACCATCTTGCCTTTTTGCATTTCCTTTTCTTGGGGATGGTCTTGATCCCTCCCTCCTGTACAATGTCATGAACCTCCATCCATAGTTCTTCAGGCACTCTGCCTATCAGATCTAAACCCCTGAATCTATTTCTCACTTCAATTGTATAATTGTAAGGGATTTGATTTAGGTCATACCTGAATGGTCTAGTGGTTTTCCCTACTTTCTTTAATTTATGTCTGAGTTTGGCAGTAAGGAGTTCATGACTTGAAACACAGTCAGCTCGTGGTCTTGTTTTTACTGAATGTATAGAACTTCTCCATCTTTAGCTTCAAAGAATATAATCAGTCTGATTTCAGTATTGACCATCTGGTGATGTTCATGCGTAGAGTCTTCTCTTGTGTTGTTGGAAGAGAGTGTTTGCTATGACCAGTGTGTTCTCTTAGCATAACTATTAGCCTTTGCCCTGCTTCATTCTTTACCCGAAGGCCAAATTTTCCTGTTACTCCAAGTATTTCTTGACTTCCTACTTTTGCATTCCAGTCCCCTATAATGAAAAGGACATCTCTTTTGGGTGTTAGTTCTAGAAGATCTTGTAGGTCTTCGTAGAACCATTCAGTGTCCTCAGCATTACTGGTTGGGGCACAGACTTGGATTACTGTCCTATTGAATGATTTGTCTTGGAAACGAACAGAGATCATTTTGTCATTTTGGAGACTGCATCCAAGTACTGCATTTTGGAATCTTTTGTTGACTTATGATGGTTACTCCATTTCTTCTAACTTATTTGACTTATATATAACTTATTTAAGCTTATTTAACTTATATGCAGAGTCCATCATGGGAAACGCTGGGCTGGATGAAGCACAAGCTAGAATCAAGATTACTGGGAGAAATATCAATAACCTCAGATATGCAGATGACACCACCCTTATGGCAGAAAGCGAAGAAGAACTCTTGATGAAAGTGGAAGAGGACAGTGAAAAAGTGTGCTTAAAACTGAACATTCAGAAAACTAAGATCATGGCATTTAGTCCCATCACTTCATGGGGAATGAATGAGGAAACAGTAAAAACAGTGATGGACTTAATTTTGGGGGGCTCAAAAATCACTGCAGATGGTGATTGCAGCCATGAAATTAAAAGATGTTTCCTCTTTGGAAGAAAAGTTATGACCGACCTAGACAGCATATTAAAAAGCAGAGACTTTGCCAACAGAGGTCCGTCTAATCAAGGCTATAGTTTTTCCAGTAGTCATATATGGATGTGAGAGTTGAACTGTAAATAAAGCTGAGTGCTGAAGAATTGATGCTTTTGAGCTGTGGTGCTGGAAGAGACTCTTGAGAGTCCCTTGGATTCCAAGGAGCTCAATCCAGTCCATCGTAATGGAAAACAGTCCTGAATATTCATTGGAAGGACTGATGCTGAAGCTGAAACTCAATTACTTTGGCCACTTAATGCGAAGAACTGCCTCATTTGAAAAGACCCTGATGCTGGGAAAGATTGAAGGTGGGAGGAAAAGGGGATGACAGAGGATGAGATGGTTGGATGGCATCACCGACTCAATGGACATGAATTTGAGTAAATTCTGGGAGTTGGTGATGGACAGGGATGCCTGGTGTGCTGCAGTCCATGGTGTTGCAAAGAGCTGGACTCAACTGAAAGACTGAACTGAACTGAAATCAAAATTATGTATTGACGATTGTACTCCAGGCTTATGACCGAACTGATAAAAATGAATTAGAAGTGTATTAAAACAAAGAACCAAATAAACAGACATGACTTCCACAGAGCCATACAAAATGTGTGTATCCAGCCACAGACTCCACGTCTCTACTGAGATATCTAAATATATACCTCAGACATCCTCAAAGGAGGATTTTGTACCCTCAAGCCTTGTGTATCTCTAGCCATCTCCATTTCAGTAAATAACACTGTCTCTTTCAGATTCTCCCAGAACTCTAGGATTCATTTTTCCCTTTTTGGGATTCATTCTTGATCTCACCCTTTTCCTTGTGTATACTTCATCGCCCAATTCTCAGTGAAAATCAGCACATTTTGTCAGCTTTGCCTGATGTCATACATCCAGATATTCTAATTCCCTTCCAGTGTAAGACATGTCAACTCTTCAGTTGAAGAGAATAGCCCTTCAGCAGGCCTTCCATGCTTCCATTTTGTCTCCCCACCATAGCAACCAAAGTGGTCTCTTAAAATACATATCAAGTCTCCTATCTTCCATATGCAAACCCTCTAAGGTTTTCCAGTGTACCTGGTAAAAAGGATTCTTCACATCCTGATCTGGCCTACATAGTCCTCCCCTACTACGCTGATGCATAGCAGGGGTGCTCTGCCCTCAGATTTTTGACTCACTCTCAACTGGCACCCCCATACCACCAGTTTCCCGGTCAAGAGTTTAATTCATATTTCTCTCATCATAACTGTGATCCACTTTCTTTTAATAGACATCACTATGTATAATAATATGCATTATGATTATTGGGGTTGTTTTTTGTTTCATTCCCACGCTTCACAAATATCTAGAGAGACATGTAGAAAATATTTATTAGATGATTATTTTAATTTTAAGAAATTCATTGGTTTAAAGTTATATCTCTCATTTATAAACCTTAAATTTTAATTGGCAGTCATATTTTTCTGCTCATAATTCTAGCAAATTTTAAGACTCACCTTTACAGAGCTTTGTTAAATTTATATGTTGTCATTTACAAGCTTAGTACCTTTTTATATTTTGTTCAGCATTTGTATAGTGAATACCTTGATTTCCCTTTAATGGTTTAAATTACTTGAAAGATAACATTATAAACTGCTTAAATTACACTTTAATAAGTATAATATATGCAAGTCTAACTTTCCTTAAATATTTTAATGTTGCAAACTTAGTAAATATTTTACTTAAAATGATAGTTCTAACTGATGTAGAATGAGAAGTAACCTTGGTCACCGTTGTAACTAGAACAATCTTGTACAAAGATAATATCTCTCTGACTCTCTGTTTCTATTTCTGTCTCCCTCTTCCTCTCTCATCTCCATCTATACACCTACAACTGGAATAAATATACAGATTGTATTCTTCCTAGAGATTAGTCCTTCTTGGTGGACTATTGGATTGGGATTTGGTACTCTCATTTGACCTCCCAATTTTTTTTCCTCCTTCCCCCTCGCCCCTTCTTTTATGTTTGTTTTTTAATGCCTTACTCATTATTTTAGAATTGTGAACTAAAACATTAAGAATATTATGTTGAAAATAGGAAAATATGACTTTGAAGGAATTAAGATGTTAGTTCATCACTTGATCCTAGAAAGGAAAATAAGATATCAGCATTAGGCTCAGAAGTCTTCTTTGATTGGCTGGAGAAATCTATAACAACCTCATTTTTATATTTGTTTCTTAAAACTTTATTTAATATACAGAAATGTTTTCTTTGCTAATGATGTTCATTAAAATGAAAATAATTCTCATTTTGGTGGTTGGTTTTTGTTTCCTTGGGTTTTTTTCTCTGCATTGACTCTGCTAGTCTGTGCCTTCCTTGTTTTCAGATGAGTTGTTCTTTGTGCTGAGAAGAAGATAGTTTCCCAATGAGATAAAAATGAAAATGATTTCTTGCATGTCTTCTTTTAAAACTTGGACTCTTGCTGCAATGCTTTAATTTTAGAAATAATCCAAAATTGGAATATGATCCATTTTACTGATATTGATAAATACCACTATTGTTTCTTTTCATAGCTATTGTTATAATGTAGGTTTTGTATACTCACTGGTTTTCTGTATAATTTTAGATTACACAATGACTGATTTATATGTAAAATATAATTTCATGCTGCTGATTCTGTTGTGTGGGTAAGCTCCACAGTCCCAGGAATCTGAGAAAAATAAAACTTGGCTTTAGTGCATTTCCTCTGTTGCTGATTATAGAGATAATTATTCTGATGCTACTGTGGAAGTACTTTTAATCAAGCTTTTGGTAGTTGTGTTGCTGTTTAATATTTCTGCTTACTTATTTGCAAATTTGTGAACTTAAATTGTATTTTGTGGGCATAGACAATTAGAAGTCACTACTACTTAGGGCTGAACACATAAGTACCCAGTAATTTTAATGTAATGTAGATTTCCTCTCATTGTCAGGAACTCATTTTTATTTCACCCCACAGAAGTTATATTTGCCTGCTTCCACTTACAAAAAAAAATCCCTGTTTAAAATAAGTTCTGGCTCTAGAATATATGAAGTATGTATGAAAATTATTTTCAGTAGAAAGCTGATGTTTTATCTAGTTCTGCTCTTTCATTTTACCTACTCTTTTGTAGAATCTGAATTCCTGTTACCTATACCATTTTTTGACTTCTTAATCCTTTTTAGTCAGCTTGTGTGTTTTAGACTGTACCCTGACACCCTCTGTGTACCAATAGTGACTTCCCTAATTCTTGCTTACTTGATCAACGATTCTCTCTCATTTATTCAACAAAAATTATTGTGTGTCTACAAATGGCCAGGCATTGTTCTAGGACCTGTGATACTGAAATGAAAAAACAATAGAAGCCTCCTTCTTGGAGCCTAAATTCCAGTGGGAGTGACTGGTGAGGATGATAAATATATAAATAAAATATAGGGAATATCAGATGATCATTAAGCACTAAAGAGAATTGTAAAGCAGTGGTGCTGGAGGTTTAGGTAAGGCTAATCTAAGAATGTTCCATTTGGACATGAACTCAAATGAGGTGAGGAGGTACTGTGCAGATATTTGAGAGTGTGTGTGTGTGGTGTCACTGTGTACCTTGTCAAAAAGCAACCTAGATGTCCATCAACAGACAAATGGATAAGAAAGCTGTGGTACATATACACAATGGAATATTACTCAGCCATTAAAAAGAATTCATTTGAATCAGTTCTACTCAGGTGGATGAAACTGGAGCCTATTATACAGAGTGAAGTAAGCCAGAAGGAAAAACAAAAATACAATATACTAACGCATATATATGGAATTCAGAAAGATGGTAACGAGAACCCTGTATGCGAGACAGCAAAAGAAACGCAGATGTATAGAACAGTCTTGAGGACTCTGTGGAAGAGGGCAAGGGTGGGATGATATGGGAGAATGGCATTAAAACATGTTAATTATCATGTGTGAAATCAATCACCAGCCCAGGTTTGATGCTCAGGGCTGGTGCACCGGGATGACACAGGGAGAGGGAATCAGGAGGGAGGAGGGAGGGGGGTTCTGGAAGGGGAACATATGAATACCCATGGCAGATTCATGTCAATGTATGGCAAAACCAACACGATAATGACAAAATAAATAAATAATTAAAAAAAATAAGTTTTGGTCAAAAGGATTTAAGAGGGAATAGAAAGAGTATAGGTACATACCATGAGTAGAGACACTTTTTAAAAGAATTTTATTCTAGAGGAAAGTAGAAAAATGGTAGGAGTAGGTAGTAGGTAGGAGGAGACGGAAGGATAAATAAAACATCTTTTAGGATGGAAATGATCCAGTGAAAAGAGAGAAGCAAGGACGCATTAGATGCGTAATTCTGGGTAGTCTGTTTTCATGTAGTACTGACACCTATTAAGTTTGAGTATTGATTATCCTAGTTCCTATATTATGGTTAAAAAATAGATCAAGACTCAAACACTTTGACCATATAATTTGCATGTGTTTTCTTATACAACTAGCAGAGTTTCCCATCAGTTTTGCTATTAGATCAATGCCTTGGTTTTAATCAAAGGCTAATTTAAATTATCACGGAGAGAAATTTTTTAGTTTAACCGTTAAGTCATGCTCCCATCTAGAAGCATAAGTATAATTTTATTATTGGAATTCAAAAGATGAATACCTGTATCATTTAAAAGAGATATAAATCATATGTAGCCTAAACTTATGCAGAACCACTTGAGTATGAGGAGCTAGAGATAAACACTATTAAGGAATTAGGCATATTAAATATTTTAAAATATCTGATATTTATTATTTCTAGTTATTTCTTAGCAACATGAAGCAAAGAAATGCATTATTTTCTGTTTACATTATCATATGAGAAATGCATTAACATGTCAAAATTATCAATTCATTTATTTGACATTCCATAAACAACTAGTCAAATGACTAAATGTTTATATCAAGTCCTAAGAATATCATTTAAGAAACTGTAAATATGTTAAACCAATGAAATCTTATTTAAACCTAATTTTAAACCATGAAGAGATTCACCAGTAACTCACCCCAAAATAAGGTAGGATTCAGCACTAGGTGGTACAGTGCTTCAACTATGTCATCAAGAACACAGTTTCATGTTTCTCTGCTCAGCCCTCCAGAAATGTCATCACCATCCCCAAACAGACAAAACTCAGAGCCAAAAATTATCTTCCATTAGCAGGACCACATGAATATTTATTCACATCTAGGAGAAGACAAAACACTTTCTGTTTCCAGGATTCCAAGTAAGAGATTCACTAAGGGTACATCCCTAGGATAGTGTCTGAGAACAGGGAAAAGAAAATTCTGGCTATCTCATGGCAAAAACATACTCTGAAATTAGGAGATTAATTAGCTTTTCCCAGGCTCCCAGGGATGCATGTGGGAGGGAGAAATAACTGTTCTAAAATCTTGGATATTTAGAAAGAAGGACACAGCAATGTCCACCACTGAGACCTAGATATTATTAGAATGTCTTGATTGTTAAATTCTGTCTCTTTTACTAATGACAAGATTTCTTAGACATGTAAGTATGTTATTTAACTCAGCAAGAAAATATTTGCTGGTTTATTACATTTCATAGATGAAATGTGCTTCCCACCTTCAAGGATCTTAGAGTCTCACTGTGAAGAAAGGCAGGAGTGTGCCATGCTTACAGTCTAAGTGCTCCTCGGTGTTCAATGATACATTACCACGGACATAGCAGCTTAAAACTGGGTATAGAGACAGCGTCACTGCGACCATGGTTTAGCAGCTATTGATGGGTCAATGTGGGTTTAGCAAGACCAGAGATTTGGGTGGAAACATTCAGACCAACTTGCTGAAGTTAGCAGAAAATTTTCATTTTTCAAAACCCTTCACATTATAGAGTTAAGTTCTAGTTTCTTAGACAACACAGAGTACAGATCCACCTTCTGACAGTGGAAGGAAAGGCCAGCAAAGAATCCCTTGTAAACAGAACTTAACAGCAGTTTCAAGAGGGATGACGATGAGAAAAAGGATGTAGAATTCAAGAATGACGATAATTCAAATGACAAGAAAGCATAAAGCAGATCACACAAGTGTCTGTGAATATGGGTGGCAAAAGAGATGGAAGGTAAAGAACAACGACTTATGTCAAAATAAATTTAAAAACAAACAAACAAAAAATCTGGAGGCTGGGTTTTGGAATGGGTCGACCACATAAAGACTAAAACTTCTCAATTGGTGAAAATATAGAAGGTCGTCAATTCTAAGATGTGATTTCTATGCAAGTGGCAATGAATAAAGAACTGTTTTTTAAACAGAAAATGCTAGCAACATGTGCCTGTTGTACGTGAAGCATAGGATACTGAGAGACTGCTAGGCTATTTAGCAAAACTGGTTTCCTTTCCTTCCAGGCACTTGCCTACAGTATATGTCCCTTCTTCCTTTGTTCTTAAGTGCAGCCAACTGGCAGATTTATGGCCAATGAATTAGCAGCCACAAAAGCAAACACCAGTTCCTGGCCTATAACATCCCATGTAATCTTCTGGCGGGGGGGGGGGGGGGGGGGGGGGGGGGGGGGGGGGGGGGTGTTGATTCCCCAAGCAAACTGGAAACAACATGTTAAGAACTGCAGAACCTCCATCACCCTGGGTCCTTGATAGAAGACATGAAGCAAAGTTCCCAGCCCACTAATTAGAAAATGCTTTCTCTACCCTAGGAATTGGTGATGGACAGGGAAGCCTGGCGTGTTGCCGTCCACAGGGTCACAAAGAGTCGGACATGACTGAGTGACTGAACTGACTGACTGTTATAGAATCTACCATTCCCTTACCTGATATAAAATACTATCCCCACAAGTAAGGGACTAGGAGAGTGATGCCTTCTAAGGAAAGCTTGGTTTCATTAAGGGCAGGCAACTGGAAAAGTATTTTGTAAGGAAAGCAAATAAGAGTTATTATTGCGGAAAAGGGCTTCTAAGGAAAAATTTGGATGGGAGGGAAATAAAGTGGGGTGAAATAAAGAACTGGTGTAGCTTTTGCAGTAATATGTAGCATGGACTGTACTACTGAACTAGCAGGAGCTTGGAGGCAGAAAGCTTGTGTGATCTCTGAGTCAGAGATACTTCTGTGTGTACTGAGGCAGATGTAGAATGATTGACTCAAGTTTTTATATTTAAAGTTTTCTGTATGAGAATTGTTAAAGCATTTTTTTAGAGAGCTAAGCTTCAGATGGCTTCCCAGGTGGCTCAGTGGTAAAGACGTGCATTCAGTCCCTGGGTCGGAAAGCTCCCCTGGAGGAGGAAATAGCAACTCATTTGGCTATTCTTGCTTGGAGAACCCCATGGGCAGAGGAACCTGGCAGCTACAGTCCATAGGATCGCAAAGAGTCAGACACAAATGAGCAACTTAATAGGCATGCAATCTTCAGATAGCAATGATAGTCAGTTTTAATGTAACATACCTTCTGAACATAGAGACACATAGAGTTACATCAAATATTGCCTGTATTGTATTTTATGTATGGTATCCACACTACAAAGTCAATGCATATTTCTTGGATGAAGTTAAATGTATTTCTATGAGAATACATGTCCATTTCGGAGGGAGGTATAGGCAGTGGAATCAAAGGAAAATTATAACCTGCAGTAGATTATCTTGTATCAGTAAAATAGCTAGCTTTAAATATCTTGAATAATGGATGCTTGCAGCCCAGTTCACATTTCTTATGTATGGATCAAATATCTGTAAGAAGCTATATTCTTGGTGTTTTCCTTAATGCGTGACAATTATTCCCTTAGAGCAATGTATTCTCTGATTATGTTTGGTTGGAGTAAGAACCAGTGCAAAAATCAGTTCTTGCTGTTTTCTTTACATATTAAAAACAGCCTACAGTGTAAATTTTATGTTACAAAATCAAGCAGTCCTGGATATAATTTATCTTCTTCATAAGATAAAAAATTGATAAATATATAAAATGTGAAACATTTTTAACAAAATCTATTAACATGTAAAAAATTTCATTTGGATGCTTTGTCACTACTTAAAATATTTCAGTTAAGAAAATAGCCATGGTGAGTGCTTACCGATATATACATTGCTCTTGCTCTTGTGGATCATACATTGCAGAAGCTTGCAATATATTGGTTCTTTTCTGAGAACTCATGATTAGTAAAGATTAAAATAAACCTCCATTCACTCAGTTAGATGATTAATATCCCAAATTACCACTCATCAGAGTTACTGTATTAAGTAGTATTTATTAAGGACTGTTATCTAGGGTATGCAGAAGTCTCAAAACTCACTTTGATCTTTTGTTAATGATCATTAGGCCACATTTTCCTTCATGTGACTCCTTAAATTTGTAAGGGTCAACAATACATTGTTTTCCATTAGCATTATCATTTAGTTATACTCTAGCAATCCATCTATGAATATTTAGCACCATCCTTAGTTAAAATATATATACACTATAGATTTTGAATTTTTGTCATTTTCTAACATAAAACACAAAGTAGGGCAGCATACAATAAAAAGAAGTTTCTGCTATTATCTTTTATGATACTTAGATAATTTGAGAGTAACCCATCTCGGCTCCCTCCTAAAAAGCACTGTGCGGTGCTCAGTCGCCCTAGTTCTGCCTGACTCTGTGTGACCCTATGAACTGTAGCCTGCCAGGTTTTTCTGTTCATGGAATTTTCTAGGCAAGAATACTGGAGTAGGTTGCCAGGAACACATTTTAGGAACATGTTAATTACAAAAGGACTTGAAACATTTTTTTTTTAATAGACTACTTCATGCAATTTGACATACTATAGATCTCTGGAAGGTTCATCAGAGTAATGAAGTCAATATCACTGTCAGCAATCAAAGTCAGGTGCATGTAAGTGTACAAATATAGGCTCTCCTTTGCATGCTTATGTAATGTGAGCCTCTATAATTAGGTAATCAGTTTAAGTAGTTTCCACTAATTTAATTTTCTTCTTCATTTCCTATTAACAGATTGTCATGGTTGACTTACCTGATGTAATTAATAGCTTGGGAACTACATTATGACTGCTGAAAGTCATTATTAAAATGAATCTTTAAATATTTTCAAGCTATTTAATTTCCTTTCTTAAAGACAAATTGAAGGGAATAGAATCAATTTGAAAAGAATAAGAGTTTCAGTACAACATTAATATAACTATAGTTATTTTAATTGACCAATCTGAGAATTCATTCATTTAGCTATCTCACATATTTTTAATCTTTAGAAATTATATTGTTAACTTTGTGTGCTTAGTCACTCAGTTGTGTCCAGCTCTTTGTGACCCCATGGAGTGTAGCCCGCCAGGCTCCTCGGGCAAGAATAATGGAATGGGTTGCTATGCCCTCCTCCAGGGATCTTCCTAACCCAGGGATTGAACCCAGGTCTCCTGCATTGCAGGCAGATTCTTTGTCATCTGAGCCACCAGGGAAACCCGTGAGTACTGGAATGGGTAGTCTATCCCTTTTCCAGGGGATCTTCCCAACCCAGGAATCAAACCAGGGTCTTCCGTATTGCAGGTGTATTCTTTATCAGCTGAGCTACCAGGCAAACCCATTGTTACTTTAGTTGAAGTAATTATCATTAAAAAGATGGGAAATTTTATAAGGGAAACTAAAAGAGGAAAATCTTCAAATTTTATATTTTGAAAATTCTAATTTTATATGAAATTTTAAATTTCATAAAATATAAATAAAAGATCAAGATAATTTTGTATTTCTTAAGTATTACTGAATTTACAAAACGGTCTTTTCTATTTACCTTTAATGGATATACCAAACAGAATTGTAAGGGCTTACTTCATCTTAGAATTGCAATTCTTTATGACTTATTTATTCAAAAAAATATTTGAGCATCTACAACCTGACAGCCACTGTACTAGTTAAATTAAAGAATTATTATAAGATAACTATGTCATTTATTTACTCAGAAAATATTTTTTGAGTTCTTATTACATGCCAGATATTACTGTACAATCCGGAGCAGCAGCAGTGAATAAAACAGTCTTTGGCCTCATGGCAATTGCAGCCAAGTGGAAAAAGAAGCACATAGATAGATACATGGCTACACAGGTGTTAGGGAAAATTATACATCAGAAAAAGTGATTTAGAAAGTGCTGGAGAAGACAAGGAGATGCTTGGAAAGGTGAAGATGTCTGCACAATTTAAATAATGAATTACAGTATCTAAGATGGATGTCTAGGGATATAACGACTTGAGATAGAATGAAGAGATGATATGCAGTGGATTCAGGTCCTTCTCACTTCGGAGAACTACTGAGTCTTGGGTATTTAAGGGAATAGTTAGAAATCTAGAAGATGGTATATAGAAATGAGGTATTTAGAATTTAGGTTATGGTATTAGGGTGTAGCTGTTGGTGTTAGCAGCAGGCTTCCCTGATAGCTCAGTTGGTCAAGAATCTGCCTGCAATGTGGGAGACCTAGTTTCAACCCCTCGGTTGGGAAGATCCCCTGGAGAAGGGAAAGGCTACCTACTCCAGTATTCTGGCTTGAAGAATTCCAAGGACAGTCCACAGGCTCACAAAGAGTCGGACATGGCTGAGTAACTTTCACTCACTTATTGATGTTAGCAAGACCTCGAAAGCGGGTGGTAGTGTTGTTTAGTTGCAAAGTCTTGTCCGACTCTGTGACCCCATGAACTGCAGCACACCAGTCTTCCATGTCCTATACTATCTCCCTGAGTTTGTTCAAACTCATGTCCATTGAGTCAGTGATGCCATTCAACCATCTCATCCTCTGTTGCCCCGTTCTCCTCTTGCCATAAGTCTTTCCTAGCATTAAGGTTTTGTTCCAATGGTTCAGTTTTTCGCATCGTGTACCAAAGTATTGAAGCTTCAGTTTCAGCACCAGATCTTGCATTGAATATTCAGGGTTGATTTCCTTTAGGATTGATTGGTTTGATCTCCTTGAAGTCCGAGGGACTTTTCCAGCACCACAGTTTGAAAGTATCAATTCTTTGGTGCTCAGCCTTCTTTATGGTCCTACTTTCACATCTATACGTGATTACTAAAAAACATAGCTTTGACTACATGGACCTTCATTGGCAAAGTAATGTCTCTGCTTTTTAATATGCTGTCTAGATTTGTCATAGGTTTTCTTCCAAGGAGCAAATGTCTTTTAATTTCATGGCCGTAGTCACTGTCTACAGTGATTTGGAGTTCAAAAAAATGAAATCTGTCACTATTTCCATCTTTCCCCCATCTATTTGACATGAAGTGATGGGACCAGATGCCATGATCGTAGTTTTCTGAATGTTGAGCTTTAAGCCAACTTTTTCACCCTCCTCTTTCACCTTCATCAAGAGGCTCTTTAGTTCATCTTCACTTTCTGCCATTAAAGCCGTTCTTCAACATATCTGAGGTTATTGACATTTCACCTGGCAATTTTGATTCCAGCTCGTGTTTCATGCAGCCCACCATTTCTCATGATGTACTCTGCATGTAAGTTAAATAAGCAGGGTGACAATATACAGGCTAGATGTACTACTCTCCCAATTTTAATCAGTCATTTGTTCTGTCTCCAGTTCTAAATGTTGCTTCTTGTCCTGCATACAAGTTTCTTAGGAGGCAGGTAAGGTGGTCTGGTGTTCTCATCTCTTTAAGTATATTCCACAGTTTGTTGTGATCCACACAGTCAAAGGCCTTGGTGTAGTCAATGAAGCAGAAGTAGATGTTTTTTCTTTAATTCCATTACTTTTTCTATGATCAAAAAAGAATTTGGAAAGCTCAGCAGTGGCCACAGGACTGCAAAAGGTCAGTTTTCATTCCAATCACTAAGAAAGGCAATGCCAAAGAATGCTCAAACTAGCACACAATTGCACTCATCTCACATGCTAGTAAAGTAATGCTCAAAATTCTCCAAGCCAGGCTTCATGAATATGTGAACTGTGAACTTCCAGATGTTCATGCTGGTTTTAGAAAAGGCAGAGCAACCAGAGGTCAAATTGCCAACATCTGCTGAATCATTGAAAAAAGTAATAGCTCCAGAAAAACATCTATTTTTGCTTTATTGACTAGGCCAAAGCCATTGACTGTGTGGATCACGATAAACTGTGGAACCTTCTGAAAGAGATGGGAATACCAGACCACCTGACTCATCTCTTACAAAACCTGTATTCAGATCAGGAAGCAACAGTTAGAACTGGACATGGAACTACAAACTTGTTCCAAATAGGAAAAGGAGTAGGTCAAGGCTGTATATTGTCACCCTGCTTATTTAACTTATATGCAGAGTACATCATGAGAAACACTGGGCTAGAGGAAGCACAAGCTGGAATCAAGATTGCTGGGAGAAATATCAATAACCTCAGATATGTAGATGACACCACCCTTATGGAGAAAGTGAAGAGGAACTAAAAAGCCTCTTGCTGAAAGTGAAAGAGGAGAGTAAAAAATTGGCTTAAAGCTCAACATTCAGAAAACTAAGATCATGGCATCCAGTCCCATCACTTCATGGGAAATAGATGGGGAAACAGTGTCAGACTTTATTTCTGGGGGCTCCAAAATCACTGCAGATGGTGACTGCAGCCATGAAATTAAAAGACACTTACTCCTTGAAAGGAAAGTTATGATCAACTTAAACAGCATATTGAAAAGCAGAGACATTACTTTGCCAACAAAGTTCTATCTAGTCAAGGCTATGGGTTTTCCAGTGGTCATGTATGGATGTGAGAGTTGGACGGTGAAGAAAACTGAGCACCGAAAAATTGATGCTTTTGAACTGCGGCATTGGAGAAGACTCTTGAGAGTCCCTTGGACTGCAAGGAGATCCAACCAGTCCATCCTAAAGGAGATCAGTCCTGGGTGTTCATTGGAAGGACTGATGTTGAAGCTGAAACTCCAATACTTTGGCCACCTCATGTGAAGAGTTGACTCACTGGAAAAGACCCTGATGCTGGGAAAGATTTGGGACAGGAGGAGAAGGGGACGACAGAGGATGAGATGGCTGGATGGCATCACCGACTCAATGGACATGAGTTTGGGTAGACTCCAGGAGTTGGTGATGGACAGGGAGCCCTGTGTGCTGCGATTCATGGGGCCGCAAAGAGTCAGACACAACTCAGCGACTGAATTGAACTGAAGGTACCATTAAGGATCAAATTATTGAAAAATGAGTCAAGATTCTTTTGTATACATCAGAAATTCTGTTTGGAAAAGAAATGATTTTGAGCCTATGTTAAAATTTTTAATGTATGAAAGAAAGTAATTAAATCACATCTTTAGATTACTACACAAAGAAGTGTGGCTGGCAGTGTAGCCTAAGAGTTGGGTTTCAAAACTGGAGGCTTTTAGGAAGGAAACAGTCTGAAAGTAGCAATGAAGAGTAAGAACTCCTATACAAGAAATTTCATCATGCACCTAAGTTGCTTCCATATCAAACCAGCATTGCTAGTTTATCTGGTGACATGGTAGATTGGTTCTCAACACCATCCTACTGCTAATGGGTCTTGATGACTAGCAGAAGGCAGACAGCTACAACCTACATTTTCAAGATTCTGTTGCAGTCAGGGCTCCTAATGTGATTTGATTCAGCTTCTGTCAATGTCATGGTCTGTCTCTGCGGCTTCTGTCCTGCCAGCTGAAATGCACAGCAGAGAGGAATGTAGGACTTGTGTGGCAGAGTTAGCAAAGGTCTCAGCATCCTGTTCGGCATTTTGTGGGTGCTGAGAGGCAGGACACGTGGCACAGATCTCACTGGTGCCGGCTCTAGCAGATAGGCCGGGCTTCTGGAGCTGCTGCTGCTGTTGTTTTTCTGATCACTGTGTGTTGTCTGAGAGCTGGAGACTTCCTCACTGGGAAAAGAGAGCAGTTCCCCTGGATCCATGTTCTCTGGGTTTGCTTTAGTGTTAGTTAATAAGTGTTTACTCTAAAGTTTGTTTACTTAGCCCTCCCAGTGATTCACTTAAAATATGGTCTTTCTAGTAGAAGCTTCTTTATTACCACAATATTCCAGCAGTTAGAAAAAGTCACAGAATTTCAATGGTAGTCACACAGAGAGGAGTTAATGAAAATGTCACATGAATGACTTTTGTTCAGCTTCTCTTTTGATCATTAAGGCTTCCCTTTGGCGTGATAGAATGTAAGTGTAGTTATTTTGACATGTTTCCCTCTGAGTTTTATAGAATTTCATGTGTGGCATTATAAGTATCTTGGATTATCTAGTTCCCTGTGTACTAAATGACATGGCACACGTGATCTACATATTCCAGGTGTGTCTTTTTTCTTACTTAACCTTCTAAAATGGGTAACACAAGAATGGACATATTTACAAGAAACAAAACTGCTGCTTTACTTTGCTGGATTTTCTTTTACAAAGTATTACAAACTGGGTGGCTTAGACAATAGAAATTTATTGTCTAACAGTTTTAGATGCTCAAAGTCTGAAATCAAGCTATGGGCAAGATTAATTATATGGGAGAATCTAATCCATGCTTCTTATTGCCTCAGGGATCCCATGGCTTTATATAATGTTTTCCCTGTGTCATTCCTCTGTGAGTGTCAGTCGACCCAAATGTCCCCTCTACCTATAAGGACACGAGCATATTATGTCTTTGGATTATGATACTGGATTAGGATCCAACCAAATGACCTTATCTTAGTGTGATCATCTGCAAAAATCTTATTTCTAAATAAGGTCACATTTATAGGCACTAGGTGTTAGTACTTTAGCATCTTTGGGGGGAACACAATTCATCCCATAACAAAAGCCAAGTAAAAATGTAAATGTCTGGCAACTGAAAAGGAAATGTATAGTAGAGTTGATAAAGAGACAAGATTGTATGTTATATCTAATTCACTAATCTCCGCAAAAACTCTTTCAGAAAATATCATCCTTATTTTATTAATGACTAGACTGTCAGGATATTATTTTTTAATTTGATAAATGTAGTGAGATTGTATAAGATGTTGACATTCTGGGTAATTGCATTATTTAGCCAAATTTAAACAAGACAAAAAAAAGCTATTTGAACTCTAAAGCTCTAAAATTAGTCTATTTGAAACAAATCCGATTCACTTTTCTGCTCTTCTACACTGTTCTCCCAAAATAGAAATCTACACAGTAATTATAAATCTACTGTAGAAAGCATATTTCCTTGATATTCACAGTATTCATGGAAAAAATTAATATTGTGAGAAGTATTTCAAGCATGGGGCACAGAAAATTTGATATGCTGAGAATTTAAGGTCCTTCCAGTTATGTGGTGCTACTGTGTGGAAACTCTGGTAAGAGTTTTGGTAAGAGCTGATGATTGTGGGGAGGGAGAGATGAATAAGATCCTGTAAATGTATCTGGGTTAAAGTTTAGAAGTCTTGATGATTTATTGGATATGTAACAATGAGAAAAAAACGTTTTGAAATAGTCCCAAGTTTCTGATTTGAATAAAGTTCAGTCATAAACGTCTCTGGTGGCTCAGATGGTAAAGCATCTGCCTGCAATGTGGGAGACCCAAGTTCAACTCATGGGTCAGGGAGATCCTCTGGAGAAGGAAATGACAACCCACTCCAGTACTCTTGCCTGGAAAATTCCATGGGCAGAGGAGCTTGGCAGGCTGCAGCCCACGGGGTCACAGAGTTGGACATGACTGAATGACTTCACTGACATTGAGTTTGAGGTGACTGAAACATTCAGGGGATGAGCACTAAGTTAAAATATGAGAATCTGAGCCAATGGAAGAAGCTAATGATACTCTTTGGAGGCCTGGACTGCACATCAGAGTCAATGTTGAAAAGCAGCCAATTCCATGTATGAGTCAGAAATCAGAAAAATAGATGATGAAGCTGACATAATTGTGGCATAGGGTGTAGAATGTTTTGCCATTTACAGTTTTATTAAATAAGCAAAGTATGTTGATCAACATAAATAATATCCCTTTGGATTTGTGTATTATTTATAGTCATTAAAGCATATTTATGCATGTTAGTTGATACTCCAGATTTTTAAGAAATGACAGATTTTGTCCTCCATGTAAGTTTCCTTTTGATTTACCCTTTGCCAATGATCCAGCACATCAAGGGGGTAGGAAAGACACTACAGCCTTGTTGTAGGTTACATTACTGTTGAGTTAGCATTATCTGTTATTTTTCAAGTGTCAGATACTGCTCATTACATATAAAGTATAACTTTATCAGCCCATTTTTATAGTGATTTAAAAATACTTAAAAGCAAATGAGTGTTATAAAATTCATGGAGATGTCAGTAACAGGAACATATTCTACTTTTTCTCTCTTAAATCCCTTTTAGTTTTCATGTATATTATCTCACAGATTAAAGTTAATAGCAGGAAAGAACACTGAAGGAATGCAAAAAAATACATAAGAAGAAAAACACAGAATTCACAAGTGATTCTTCCTTATAATAAAAGCATTGGTGACAGCTTAAATACTAGAATGACATAGAATAACAAATGAGTTAATTTATTTCCACAATCTGTTATCAAGGAAAGGACAATGCATTGCAGAAAGGAAGAAACTAAACCATGCAGCATAGTTGAGTATGTTTACTGTAAGCAATAGGAATCAAATTTATTATTATTGTATAAAAGTAATTATTTTGAATTTCCAACTCTGTTAATAATGTATTGTTTAGTTGCTTCAGAATACTATGGTTCCTCCTTAAAGATGTCTTTCCCCCTAATTACCTCGTCTCAATAAAGTATTTATTGATATGTGAATAAGTTATGAGAAAGTGCCTGCATGCGTCCTAAGTCGCTTCATTTGTGTCCGTCCAATCTTTGCAACCCTATGGACTGTAGCCCACCAGTCTCTTCTGTCCATGAGGGTTCTCCAGGCAAGAATACTGCAGTGGGTTGCCATTTCCCAGGGGATCTTCCAAACCTAGGAATTGAACCCAGAGGTCTCTTACCTCTCCTGCATTGGCGGGTGAATTCTTTACCACTAGCGCCACCTGGGAAGCCCTATGAGAGAGCGCGTGTCTCCATAAAGACCCTAACTTTGTGTGGGTGAAAATGCTCATTTAAAAAGATACTTCTAAAAGGGTTAAAATAAAGTATCCTCATTTACAATTAATTATTTTTCTCAGATGATTGCAAAAGATAAGTAACAGGCCTTTATTATTTAGCAATTCAATACGTGAAATACTGTCATAGGATGTAAAAGTCAAGGCCTTCATTTTGCTTGTAAATTAGTCTACCCCCAGGGTAAAAAGAAGGTGATATATTCTGGATGATAGCATCAATAGGATTGTACATGTGGGTAGAGCTTAAAGAAAAGAAATTTTCTGAGCAGATCTGCTTGTTAGACTGACGGTGTGTATTTAATTTGTGTCGAAGGGTTCAGGGGAGGAATCTGGGCTGGGATAGAAAAGGGCAAGACCAATTAACAAATATAGTTTTTACTTAGATTCTTCTAAGAATTCTATTGAAACAGAACTTAAAAAGATTTTCTCTGTATCCTCACAATTCCAACTCAGTATCCTCATGTAGTACTATCAGGATGTCCTAAAGAAATAATCATATAAATAAATGAGAAGATGAACACAATTTCTTGCATATCACGTTTATTTTATTTTTATTGTTTCATTTGTTTATTTTTATAGAGCAGTGTGGTTTAATTGTGGCACAGAAGGAAAAATCATATATAAAATGGGCTGCTAATTTATTGCTATTTAAATGTCACAAATGAGAAGTAAATCTAGATTTGTCTGATCAATTGCTATTAGAAAACTGGTCTTGAGATCATTCTACCTATCTATGCTTGGTTAGTCTACATTTATTATATGTTATTGATCTATTCCAAATGATATAGCTTTTTAAAAATACATAAATAATTTTTAAAAAGTGAGTGTTAATTTCTTAGTTTGATAAATATATCAGGATTATGTAAGATGTTGATATTAAGAAAATTAGGGTGAAGGGTATATGGGAACCATATATTTAGAGCTCTTTGAAAAGACGCTAAACTGTCTTTGTTCACAGATTACATAATAGTTTCTGGATAAAATCAAAAAGAATCTTGACAAAAACTTCTGGACCTAATAAACAAGGTGATAGGCTAGCACACTAAAGTCAATTACTTTCCTATATTCCAACAATGAATAGGTGAAATTTGAGATTAAAAATACAACAACATTCACATTAGCTCCCCACAAATGAAATGTTTAGGTATTAATGAAATAAAATATATACAAGATCAATATTTCAAAAAATACAAAACTGATAAATGAAATCAAATAATTAAATCAATGGAGAAATATTTCATGTTGATGGAAAGAGGTCTCCTATAAATCTAAAAGTATTTTGTAATAAACAGTTAAGAAAGTAAACATTGTTTTTAAAAAACTAAAGTTATAAAGAAAAATTCAGTAAAAACTAAAACACACAATCTACTTCTTTTAATGATTGTATAGTATTCCATTTTGTGGATATATAATACTGCATGTAATCATACGTGAATAATGGCTGTTGAGTTGTTTCCAGTTTTTTGCTGACAGAAAAAGTAGTGCAGTAAGCATCCATTTACCTATCTTTTAGATAATTTTAATAGTATATGTGTGCATGCTCAGTCACTTCAGTCGTGTCTGAATCTTTAAGGCCCATGGACAACAGCCTGCCAGTCTCCTCTGTCCATTTCTCAGGCAAGAACAAAGGACTGGCTTGCCATGCCCTCTTCTTTAGTAGCATATGGTGGGATAAATTTTGAGAAGCAGAATTAAGGAGTACCTGCATTTTCAACTTCGATAAATATTACTAAGTTGTTTTCCAAAGAAATGTGTGACTTACACTTCACTAGTTGAAAATGTGCCTCCTCTGCCTAAATCACTTTATAAATGATATTTATGGCTTTTATGATCTTATATGTGACAACTATATTATGAGGAAACACTGACTTCCTTTTATAAATGAGGGAAATGTATATATAGTCATATGAATATTTATTTTTTCTGTTTACTGACCTGTTGTATTACTTGATAAAGCCTTTTTTTCTGCCTTTTACCCAATTTTACAGAACAAGTTTGGTTTAATTTTTTAAAAAATGCAAAGTATTCATGTTTTTAAATCCATCTGTAAATTTTGATTGTTTTGAGTTAATCTTACCAAGCCTTTGTTTTTCACTGATAGCCACTAACATTGTTTGCCAATAACTCTACCAGGGGGTTCATGCATCTATTTAAATATTAACACTATTCACACATCCCAATAAAAAAATGAAAGACAGTATCAACTTTTTGGTTTTCTTATTTTATTTTTTCCCAAGTCTCCTCTTTGAAGACATTAGGGAGTAAATTACATGTACTCTCAAATATCATTTTTTTAGTTTTATTAGAAAGTATTAAGGCCTTCTCATTAGCTCTTAGACTGTTTTAGGAAAGATGTCTTAATGTTATTTGAAATATGATAAATGACTTTATCACACACAAGGTTACACATATAGTTATGGTGGAAAAAAGGCAGATGATCAAAGCCTGTAACAATTAAGTACTGTATTAGGACAAGAGGCATGCCAATGAGATGCTCATGAACATAAAGCATTTCATTTCTAATTTGCAAAGTACCTTGGAAAGCGAGATCCATGTTGATTGTGCAGTTAGGTTTAACGTGTCTCTTTGGTAAATCTGCCTTAAAGAATTAAAATTTCTCTGAAAACGTAAGCCCTTTTGGTTTTGAAACTGAATACTGTAATTTTTAAGCTAATTTAGTATAGCACCACATCAATGACATGATTTCATAAATCTCTATCTGGGGCTAAGCTTTGTGCTGGACACTGGAAAAGAGAGAACAACACGGTACTTGACTTTGAATGCGCCAGCCTAGGGGAAGGACAGCCAAGAACAGCTATAGTGATATTAGGGGCACGCATGGGCTTCCCAGGTGGTGCCAGTGGTAAAGAACCCACCTGCCATCGCCGGAAGTTTAGGAGACACTGGTTTGATCCCTGTGTTGGGAAGATCCCCTGGAGAAGGGCATGGCAAGCCACTCCAGTATTCTTGCCTGGAAAATCCCACGGACAGAGGAGCCTAGCAGTCTGCAGTCCATAGGGTCACAAAGAGTCAGACAGGACTGAAGTGACTTAGCATGCAAGCATGCAAATATGGAAGAAAGACCACAAGTCTAGCTGAAAGGAAAGGTGGAAGTTTTAAATTTTAAAGAAACATTGGAAATCAGGTCAACGGGAAAATGTATTCTACGCTGGGGTACAACATGGCAAAGTCTACAGAGGAGAGAATTCAGGGAATATAAGTAATGTGGTTGGCTGAGGGCACCTCCTCGTGGCAGATGGGACAGGACAGGTCGGGAGGTGCCAGGCCGCCCAGGGTCTCTTGTGTCAGCATGAGGCATTGAGACTTTGTCACACAAACACTGGGGAGATATTCAGTTCAGTTCAGTCGCTCAGTTGTGTCCAACTCTTTGCGACCCCATGAACCACAGCACGCCAGGCCTCACTGTCCATCACCAACTCCTGGAGTCCACCCAGACCCATGCCCATCGAGTTGGTGATGCCATCCAGCCATCTCATCCTCTGTCTTCCCCTTCTCCTCCTGCCCCCAATCCTTCCCAGGATCAGGGTCTTTTCCAATGAGTCAGTTCTTCATATGAGGTGGCCAAAGTATTGGAGTTTCAGCTTCAACATCAGTCCTTCCAGTGAACACCCAAAACGTAGGGCAGGTCAGAAATACTAAAAAAAAAAAAATAAATCAGGAAAGTTCTGTAAAGTGAAACGAATTTGCCACAGGCTGGAAATGATTTACACAGCATTTACATTGTATTTACATGATATTTATTTGTTATTAGGTATTATAAATCATCTAGAAATGCTTTAAGTATATGGGAGGAGGTGCCCAGGTTATATTCAAATACTATGCCATTTTATGTAAGCGACTTGAGTATCCTCAGATTTTGGTATCTGTGGGGTTGCTGGAATGGATTCCCCCAGATACCAAGAGACAACCACACTACAGTAACTGCAGCCCTCATTTCTTTCATACTATATGTTTATGTGTGAAATGCTTTTCATGCCTTGTCATCTAAACTGCACAACAATTCTATAGATTGCAACGAGGCTGTTCTCTTTTATTTTTCATGAGCAAATAAAAACACTCTACTACTTGATTTTGCAAAAGAGTGAGACAGGATTTAGCAGCTAAATGACAGGAACTTAATTTTGCAATGCTGAAAGAGAACGCAAGAATACGTGCTTGTGTAGGTGTGCTTGGTCTTTCAAGATAAACAGTCAGTTCAGGAGTTGGAAATGGTAAGATCTTTAAAGGACTCCTTACTAGATGAAGTGAAGTGAAGTATGCGGTGCTCAGTCATATCTGACTCTTTGCAGCCCCATGGACTATACAGTCCATGGATTCTCCAGGCCAGAATATTGGAGTGGGTCGCCTTTCCCTTCCCCAGGGGATCTTCCCAACTCAGGCACTGAACCCAGGTGTCGCTGGTCTCCTGCCTTACAGGAAGGTTCTTTACCAGCTGAGCCACAAGGGAAGCCCAAGAATACTGGAGTGGGTAGCCTATCCCTTCTGCAGTGGATCTTCCCAACCCAGGAATCAAACCCAACCCAGGTCTCCTGCATTGCAGGCAGATTCTTTACCAGCTGAGCCATGAGGGAAGCCCCCTTACCAGATATCCAACTATAAACATTCATTCGTTTGTTAATTTTATTTTTTTGCATTGAGCATTAGTTATGTAAATTACGTGCCTGAGACATGAAAGTGAACAGCACAATTTTCCCCCTAAAGACGCTCCAGTATAGAGGGGAGCTTTATGCAGCTCTCAGTGTATTTTTATGTATTTGAAATAAAATTCTATATATACATATACATATTATTGTCCAGTGTTTTATAAAACTATTTAGGAATATGTTTCTAAACCATTTCAATTTGAATGGTTATAAGTTGTATTTTAGTCAATTTTAATTATGGATATCTTCATATATAAATTTTGGTTTGCATTTCTGATTATCCTTATGGTGATTCCCTTTAGGGTATATTATTTGTTTAAAAAATTAACTTTGCAGAAGGTTATACCAGTTAACACCTCCCACAAAGTGTTCAGTAACAATGATGAGAGGGTTTTTTGTAAAATGGTTTTTCAAATGTAAATATTTTCTCTTGACATGTTGCTGGGAAATGTTCAAAGGTGGGTCAGAAGTGGTCACACGACTGAACTAGAATTTTACGGAATCTTCCTTGTATGCCAGAGAGTTTTCCACTTTCATTGTTTAATTTGAAATTTTTTTGGAATTTTCTAATGCTATTATTTTCAGAAAATCTGTCATATATTCTGCAATGAAAATCTTCCAGTATGTGGCTTTTTCTTTTACTAGTAAATTATTATTGTGAATTTAACAGCTTTACATCTATCCCACTTCCTTATGAAGACTATGGAAGAAATAAAGATGGAAAACAAAGAAAAAACAGAATAGATCTAATTAGAATCCTTTAAAAAGTATATAAGCTTCACTAGCTGCAGCTCAATTAGTTGTGCGTGTGTGGATATGTTTTCAGACTTGACTCTTTTTATTTTTCCTTGTCATGAATATTTCGTTTGCAACAGCAATTTCTTTGAAGAGTCTTCTTTTATGAAAACTGTACAAAATTAGTGTGTCATAACATTGATTTGGGAAAAAAAAAAAGCAGAAGTAGTTTTGAATGAAAACTCTGGGTCATAGCCTGGGTTTAAATCCCTGCCTTGCCATACGTATTTGTGACTTTCTGTACCTCTTTTGTTTTCACTGATATTGGTATAGAATTGGTATAATGAAACTTATCTCATGGCACTGTTTTCAGAATTAAACACACTAAAATTTGTAAAGAGCTTTGAATACTACCTTGTATCTAACAGGTGGTGACTCACGTTAGATATAGGATTCTGTACTTTTCTTTTAAAATTCTGTTCAGTAGTCAATGATTTTATTATGGCTGTACTAATAAAGTTACATAAGTATCAAATTCAAAGTTAAAAACTAATGTGAGTTTATATATAAAAATTGGAAAAACTAAAATATAGACATTTGAGGTTCAAATTACCTGAGAATGGTGTATTTCTGGTGGAATATACATATACATATGATATGTACACATACATACAAAGGCATCTCTGATGTGTCTGTTTGCATATATATTATTATGGGAATATATATAAAATAGCTGTTTGAAAAATATTCAACTTTGGGGAATTTAGCTGAGATTTCGAATATGTGTTAAGATTATTTGCAATCTGCCAAGTGAATAAACCAGATTATAAAGCATAGGCAACTAGGTAGTTAGAATAGTTAGGTTGCTCGATATTTGTGCAATATGTACCTTTCTTTTTTCCTCTTCTAGTCTTTCTTAACATCTAATAGATAGAATATAATAGATCTTAACTTTTAAAAATGTTCATATGACTTCTGATGAAGAAATGCAAAGTTGAGTTCTAACAGAAGGGATCTTGAGTTCTTTGTTATCAGGGAAGAGGGAGAATATTTTCTTTAAAGGTGGTGACTGGCTTTCTCTTTTGTTCAAGCTCCGCTTTCAGAACCTGACCTGTCCTGAGTTGAAAGGAGCCACATTTGATAGGGGAATGAGCAGAGGTGACCTGGAGCTTTGAACTTAGGGCAGAGAGAAACCAAAGACTGAATTTCACACAAGAAGGCATTATACAATTTCAGATTTAAAGAGAAAATGGATCCATGTGTGTATCTGGCTGAGTCCCTTTGCTGTTCACCTGACATCATCACAGTATTGTTAACTGTCTTTACCCCAATACAAAACTAAAAGTTCGAGATTATGTTTAAATTATTTTAAAAAAAAATCAGGAACTAAACTTGAAGTGAAGGGTCCTGATATGGGGTTGGGTAGAGTAAGCAGGTTCAGACAGCAAGGCCTGGAAGTGTTCCCTGAAGCAAGAGGACATGTTCAGGGACATATCAAGAGTCCTAAGATCCCTAGAACAGAGAGGACTTTATATAAATCATTGTAAATAAAAGCTTGTTCACCTTGGCTTTATATCTTGGATTTGACCTTGATGTATGATCTCAGACCAAAGGTAGAAGAAGCGGATGATGGAACAGGAGCACTAGTAATATAATTTGAAGGTCTTCTCTCATCAGCAGGAGAGATAATGTTAAAAATCTTTTTTCCCTTACTATTTTCCAATTTCTGTGTAATATCTGAAGTCTGTAAACCACTGTGGAGGGGCACCACCCAGATTTCCACCATCTATACATCCATACTTCACTGGGAATTAATGGACAGATAGTTCAGACCCCAGTGAAGTGATCTTGTTTCTGTTCTTTAAAATGCCTTATTTTGTATGTAATCATGATTGAGGAAGGCTGCTCTAGAGGAGAGCCACACCTGTCTGGTCACCTGTTTTTGTAGATAAACGATTATTGGAACACAGCCACACCCATTCATTTACATCATATCCATGCTGCTCTTGTGTTGCAAGTGTAGAGCTGAGTGGTGGGAAAGAGAGTGTATGGTCTGCCAATCTGAAAATATTTTCTATCTCGCCCTTTACTATCCAACTGATAGTCTGGATCAATGAAAATAATAGATCGACTGTAGACCTTTCTGGTTATATAATATCTAAATGTTATGTCACATTTATCACAAAAGACATCAGGAAACATTAGTTTTGAGATAAAGATGAGCAGAACTGTATAGGAATAGTGAACCTAATATCAATTTATCAACAAATAGTATCTTAAGTGTATATCAGTACTATATTTTGTTTGGAGTAAATAATGAGCCACAGTCTGTGTTGTCAATGTCAATGAACTAATATCTAAATAGAGAAAATATACACAAAAATATAATGCTATGTGGCAATATTAAGGTAGAGTTATAAGCTAAGTGGTATCCAAATGTAAGTTAGTTCTGGTGGTGAAATGGGAAAAGTTCTATACAGAGTAGGCATTTGACCTGTGCTGTTAAAATTAAAAAAACGACAAAACAAAAAACCTTGGAATTTACTAGGAAGACAAGAAAGAAAAATTATTCTAAGAGAAGACTACCCAGGAGCAAAATATATAAAATTATAAAAATATATGGGATCTGTCCAGTTCTTTGGGGCTTCTATAACAAAAAACAATGGAGTTTTATTTCTTTTTAATGAGCTTTATACCAAGTATTACTTAAAAGTCTGACCCAGTTTTCTATACATTGTAGATTGAGATTAAAATAACTTTTTGTATGTTTATTCATGAGCTTTGGCATGACTCCTTGGCCTTCGAGGTCAATTTTTTAAATGTAAGATACACAGGTAAAAACGAACAATCTTCTCAACTTACCAGGGACCCAGGAAAATAAATTTCTATACAAAGACTGAGATTTCAGTTCATATTTTACCAAAAGGCTATCAAAAAAGCATTAATGACAGAGTACTGTTTGCATCTTTTTGTTTTGTTTTTTCAGTTAGTAAAATTTATTCCATTTACAAGGCAATAAAAGAGTGAATAATTCTGTTTATCTAGATTTGGCTAGCTAAAGTTGGACCAGAAAATTTGATCAAAGTCAAGTTATGGAAAACTTTGTACATCATGCCAAACCTCTTTGAACTTTATCATGTGAACAAAGGGAATTTGTTGGACTTCTTTTTTTTTCAGCAGTGTGATGAGCAGATCTGACTTTCAGGGATATCTTCTGGAGATCTGAAGGGTTATCTGGAATGCAAAGATTTTAGAAAGGAAACTAGTTAGAAGGCTGTTACCCTAACCCTTACCAGAAGAACGAATCTGGACCGGGGCTGTGGCAGTGAGGAGGAGAAAATGAGCAGAAAGGATGCACTAGAGAGAAGTGGTTATGGGAGATGGAAATGTTCAGTCTGGAGAATAAAAGTCACGCACAGGATTTCAAAATAATTGAAGCGTTCTTGTTCGTTCTTAAAGTAAATGTTCTCTGTCTGTCTCTCTCTCTTTCTTCATCTCCCTGTCTCTATCTCTACTCTTTTGAAGTTTCTGAAGGCAGGTAGTTTCTGATGAAGGCTGGGCTTTTTCCTAGAGGGCTTACCAAGTAAAGGAAAAATATAAGTGTTATTAGATAAGAGACAGTGGCTTACGTTTACTAATCTTAGGTCTTAATTAGATTAATGAAAAATAACTGTAGGTTAGCTTGAGTTCAGATTCTCTAAGGCTGAAACTAAGATTGAAAGGTTTGCTTATAATAAGAAAAGGTAATTTTATCTATTTTCTTAAAATTATAAATCAGGTCAAGGCATGCATTCCACAAAAATACGGTGTTCCACTGGGAAAAAGGGATGTGCCCAAATATTCCTCATTATGTAACTTTCTCTGAGTGCCAGCGCTCAGATCTCTTTCTCTTCAAAGCCACACTAATATCTCTAGCTCTGGGCATCCCTGACTTTCAGTTTCCTCTTCTTTGATCTACCTTAGCAGCAAATTGACAGTGGGAGTATTAGAAGCACTAAATATACTTAAGAGACCATCTTCATCTTGGAAATAATACTGCCTTTAGCATATTACTTTAAAATGTTCATTAAAAAATAAAAATACTAATGATTAAGTATAAAGATTTAGTACAGTAAGACCACATATCAGCTTCTAAGAACTGGCTAATATTATGTGATAAAAATAATCCATGACACAAACATTTGCAAAAGTTGATAGTGACATGTCCATTTATTTATTCAGTCACTTGATAAATATGTTTCAAGCATCTGTTAGGTGCCAGGTATTTCTCTAGGCTCCATAATATAACAATGGTCAAAATACAGAAACATGCCTTTGTCATGGAGTTTAGAGTGTTCAGGGGGACTAGACAATAAACACAACAATTGAAGCAAATATATAGTATGTTGGATAGTGATAAAAATCCTTATTGAAAGTTAAGAAAAGAAAAGTTATTACAAATTTAAGTAAAGTGACAGAATGCCTTGATGACATGAGGGAGAAACTCTCTGGGAAAAACAAGAGGAATAGCAAGTGGAAAGTCTTTGTGGTGAAAGCATTCCAGAATGTTTGAGCAAAAAGGACAATTCTGCTATAAGAGAACAGAATAGGAAAAAAGCAGTCAGTGATAAAACTGGAGGAGAGGTGTGCAGATCATGTAGGACATTGTAGGCAATAGCAGGGACTTTGTCTTTCTTCTACTGTGAGTGAAGAAAGAGGCCCCTCAAAGACTGTGAGCAGTGGGTGGAGGTGCTGAGCTCACTCTGGTGTGAACAGAATCTCCCAGCTAGTGTTGAAAATAGATTGAAGTAGGGCAACTACTATTATTGGCACTGGTTTTGACCTCTTCCCTGCTGCAGCTTTATCTGAATTAATCTGATTATGGGTAGCACAAATCGGGAGTACAAGAGTTAAGTCCATGGAAAAATAGGAACAGCAATTGAGAAATCAGGCTCAAATTAACAGATAAAATTCAGAAAAGCCCACAGTTCAAAGATATGGGTCATATAGCAGGTCAGGATTTGAACATTACTGGCACAAATAAATGAGTGGTCATTTGACACCCTAAATGCTACATTCAGTAAGTAGCATCTTTAATGCTATTTAATGTAACATGATACTCAAGTAAGGCAAATATGTGAATTATGTTAATTTAAGTTAGATTTTTAAAACAAGTAATTTACTGTATCTTTTGAAAATAGAAAGTGAGCAGCTTCTACTGTGCATCAGCAGCAGCAGGCTTTTAGCATGACAAGATGTTGGATGCTGTTTGCCAAAAGTAGTGTTGTATGTGGAGTGTGTTCTTTGATCTAGAAGCTTTCCAACCTGACGTGGCTAAAATTTGGGGTAAAGTGTATAAATGAACTCGAAATGAAAGAAGAACTAAAAAAAATAAACTCAAAATGAAAGCTTATGGAAATTATCAAATTGATGGAATGCTGACTGTGTTCCAAGGATCTTACAAGAAGGGGCTGGGCAGGGCTGGATGTTGCAAGGATGCACAGGATGGAGAATGTGTTTACTGCAGTGCTTCTGAAGTCAGGTTTTCAGCCAAAGAGACTAGAACTTCAGCACACCTATTTGGTAGTTTTATGACACTGAGTAAATAATTTAATCTTTCTAAACCTCAGTTTCCTCAAGTGTAAATGGTGATTGATCTCTACTTTGTATTACAGGGCTGGTGGAAGATTACATAATTATATAAAATACTTAAAGAGTTCAGTACATCATAGTGACTCAGTTAATGATGCTACTTGCTCTGTTGTTGCTTTTTGGCTGAGTTTAAGAGTTTACAGATTATGATAGCAAACTCTACATTTCATAATGTTATGTGTTATAAAATAGATTGGGTAGTCTATACAGATAGATGGCTCAATGTAATTGAAAGAAAGTTATCTAAAGGTGTCTGGCGGAATCAAAAAAGATGTCAGGAGGGAGCCAATAAGCCAAATTTTGAAGAATACATTTGAGTTTCCAGGTGGAGGTCATCATTCATTCATTGTCAGTCATTTAATTAACATGCGCTTATCATGTGTATGCTCTGTCTTAAAACTGTACGGAAACTGAAGATGCAAACCTTTATAAGAAATAATCTTTGCCCACTCTTTTCCACTCTGATGAGAAAAAGAACCTGTAAAATATCAACTGTTAAACTATGTGAATGTGTGTTTCCTAAATCTGCCTGTAAGTCATATGCCCTGAGAGTGGAGTGGCAACAAGGTAAATTTTGAATGTGTTTGTAATAATGAGAAAAAGAAAATGAAAAGAAAATCCTGCAATATCCATTCTTGATGCTTTACATAATCCCTTAACCCTTACAACAAACCTATGAATCAAGTATGTCTTCCTCATGTCACCAATGAGACTAAGGTTTGGGGACATTAACTATCTTGTCTAGGTTGCTGGCAAAGGGAAGAATTAGGATTTGAAGGTAACCACAGCTAACTTCAAAGAGGGAAGGGAAGTGCATGTTGCTATGTGCCCCAAAGAAAAGAAGACCTGGGATGTTTTGTAAGCATCCCTAATGTCATCCACAGATGGCTTCCTTGAGGGGCTGATCAGAGTCGCACTGGCTGAAGTAAGTCAGATCGGGAGGATCATGTCCTTAGGTGTAAGGTTTCCTGGGGATGGTGGTTTAGTTGCTAAGTTGTGTCCGACTCTTGTGACTCATGGACTATAGCCCTCCAGGCTCCCCTGTCCATGGGATTTCCCAGGCAAGAATGCTGGATTGGGTTGCTATATCATTTATTTACCAGGGGATTTTCCTGGCCCAATGACTGACCTACATCTCCTGCATTGCAGGCAGATTCTTTATGCTGAGCCACCTACTAGTAAGTAAGTGAAGTTTCCTTGTAAGGGCTCAAAATCACAATGCGTAATATTGTGAGAGTCGTGTTCTGGAGAGATTATAATGTAGGCACTTAGGCATGAGAATAATCAGAGACCCAGACCTGCAATCTCTTAAGAAATGAAGTTTTCAGAAAGTGCTGGACTGCCCATGCTGCCATGGGAAATAGGGAGACTTAAGACCTTGAGTAGTAAAGACTCTGTCTGCTATGCAGGAGATCCAGGTTTGATCCCTGGATAGGGAAGATGCCCTGGAGCAGGAAATGACCAACTACTCCAGTATTCTTGCCTGGAGAGTTCCTTGGACAGAAGAGCCTGGCAGGCTACAGTCCTTGGGGTCACAAAGAGTTGGACACGACTGAGTGGCTAACACTTTCATTTTAGCACTTTAAGGCCTTGAGCATGAAATTTGTTCTTTAAATTTAAGATCTTTACAGATAAAGCCAAGAGTTAAGGTCAGAATCTTTGTCTTTAGTTTCTTATTTTGCCACATTCCTACAAGGAATTCTTAGTCCCTGTATATGACACAGGGAGCCATCAGAAACAGGGAAAAAACATTTTTGTTTGTACTTTTTGGTATTAGAGTAGAACTAGCCACATGAAAGGAGAGGTGCTGAACTCTTTAAGGGAGATGAACGAAATCCTTCTCAGACCTCTAACAGGGTCCAACCCATATACAATCAAACAGAATTGAATAAGAACTTTGTGGACCCTTTGTGCTATGGGTATTATTGTTTACATCCATCTCTTCCTTTTAAAAGGGATCAGAGTCATAGAAATAGCCTTTACCAGTTATCTCAGGGTGATTACCAGTTATCTCAGGGTACTCACCTTCTAGCAGAATGGTATCAGGATTGGATTTGATTGGTGATAGCATGAAAATGTATGCCTTTTAACCTTCAACTCAGAGAGTGTGCAGGATCTCTATCTCCAGGTGAGAAAGGGAGGGACATTTGGTCTTTACCCCCTTACTACCAGACCGTCTTTGAAGAATTGTTTTAATCCTACTGAACTCTCCTCTCCTCATCTGTAAAAGAGGGAAAATAATAGTCACCTCGTAGGTTCTCAGATTTAAATGAGATCTGATGGAAAGTGTGGAGCATGCTTCAGCCATCGTGATTCAGCTCCCCTTTCTCCCCTTTCATTGTTCTTCAGCAATATAATTATTATTAGCTGAGCCACTATCTCCAAGGTGAGAATTAACTTAGGGAAGTGTGTGGACTCCCCTGGGGCACAGCTTTTGACTGTGCCTCTCTGCTCTGATGTAGATTAAAAGAGACGATTGGGAAAATGAGAGAATAAAAGTTAATGGCCTTGTTTTTTGAGTTATCAGCAATTTTCTTAGCTTGAACAACAACAACTAATAGCAGGCAGGGACTCCCTTTATTGTTGTAATTGCTGACAATGCGCAATGGAGAGCAGCTGTGTAGTAGCGCCCCCTTTGAAGAGGCGTTGCAGGGTCGTGGTGCCAACTCGGGATGTGTGTCCTGGCAGGGAGAGTGTTCCGTGCATCCACTACAGGGGCAGTAGCCTGCAGAGATGAACGAGGTAGAGATCCTGGAGTCCTTTCAGCTCCCTACCTGCTGACTTCTAGTGCTGGCTTATGGGAGCAGGCCAAAAATGCCAGCAGGGAAAGAGTATCATAATAACTTTTTTCTTCCATTGCTTTATGCATTATGCTTTTCTTTCCCAAGGGGAAACATGCATTTTTAAATCCCTATAACTGCATGCCCTGAGGATGTAATAAGAGAGGCGTAAAAATTCATCATCTCCATGTAAGCATGAGGAAATATCAGATAAACTCAAATCGAAGGTCATCCTACAAAATATGTTGCTGGTCCTTTTCAGAAATGTCAAGATCACGGAAGACACAGAAAGACTGAGAAATTGTCACAGATTAGAGGAGGCTAAGGAGACCCGATGACTAAATACAGCATGGTGTTTTGGATTGGATCTGGGACAGACTAAGATTATTAGTGGAGAGACTTGGGAAACCTGAATAGTCTAGTTGATAACTTTGTACCAGTGTTAATTTCTTACCTTTGGTAAATATTCCATGCTTACATAAGATGTTAACAGTAGGTGAACTTGGGTGCAGGATATATGGGAATTCTCTGTACTATCTTTATAACTCTTCTATAAATTTAGAACTAGTTCACACTACATTTAAAGAAGAAAAAAAAAAAGTCCTCTATGACATATACCACAGTATGCCTTCACTAGCCAAGCCAACATTTGTAAATTTGTGAGAGAAACATCTATTAGGGTTTTTTTGTTTATATTATATGTATTTGGAATATTGTGCCCCCTTCTCCAAATCAATTTTATTGAAGAGCCTGGGAAGAGCAAAATTATGGAAAAAAGAAATTGAACATGGCCCATGAAATGTGAAAGAGACTCTTTAAATCTAGAACTTCCGCCTGTGCTTAAGAGGATCCAAAAGGATCCTAAATGTGAGTTATGGAGCCTTATTTAGACACAAGATCATCATGACTAGTATGAGGGCAGAGAGGAAGCCTTTTATAGTTCATCCCTGTTATGTTTTTGTACGTAACCCATATGCCAAGAACACATAGGGAAACCTGTGTTCTAATAAAAAGATTAATTTACAAATAATCTCGGTAAGAAAAGATCTCAAGTCACCAGTCTCACCTTAGGAATTCAAAGACATCTCACTTTTTTAATCCTTCATTTTCAATATTGTTGAACCAAAAATAATCATGAAATGACCTGAAAATGTGGCCTCAGTGCAAGGCTTCTGTTTTCATTGCTCTTAGTCACAAAGAACAATCTGTAAGAGGATTATTTCTGCAGTCACAACTGTCATTGGTGAATAAAGCATTTGGTTGTCTCTAGGGAAGTGGGACTGCTGCCAAACAGCTCATACGCATGAGGAACTAAGCATGGGTTAGAACATATATTTTGACCTTTATGATTTTGGAGTATTCATTATGGCAGATTTTCACAACTGATTGTTGCATTTTAGGAAACAATCTGTACCCTCACTCTCCAGGGAGACAGTGCTCCAGTAGGACTAAAGCCATTTTAATATTAAATCAGCTCTATTTGCATGTTAGAGTCAAGAAGAGCAAGTTGTGGTACCTTGCATAATATACCAGCTTCTCAAGTTTATTTTTATGCCTCAAATCTGTCTCTTTTTCTATTATACTAAATCATCCATCTAGCCTTACTCATATAAACATAACATCATCAGCATCCTATGACACACATATATTGATACTTGAATTTCTGTTTCATTGCTGGGTGTTGAATTATCCCATGCTATACAGCAGGTTGGGTGCTGTTAATGGAAAAACTGAACTCTGACTATGTGTATTAAAGCTGACCAAACATATAGAGTCAAAAGTTTATTCTTATCAAGATTTCCCTTCATCTACATTTATATTTTGCACGTTTGCTTCACTTGTTTCTCTGACTTTTTATCTGAAACATTATAAATTAAGTGGCAAATTACATTGTGCCTCAACCCAACCCTAAAAGCTTAGCATATCTTTCTTCTGTTATAACTGCAATTCTATTATCATGCCAAGGAAATTTCACATGATACAATGGTATCAAAGAAATAATCCATACTCAGTCTTCTCCAATTTTCCCCAAAATATTCATATTCTTTGTCGCTTTTTAATTCAGTCCAGAATTTAATCAAGAATCACACATTGATCTATAATTGGAACTTTCACGAGCTCCCTTTCCTCAAACTGACTTGCCTGTTGAAGAATCAAGCTGATTCCCCTTTCTCACATCTCATTTCTCAAATACTTTTCTCCATCCACATGAAAGAAAGAAATATGTGAGGAGAAAGAAAGGAAGGAGGAAGGGAGAAAGAGAGACAATGCATCACTTTCATCCATCCCAAAGTTTTCATGGTACATTGCACTGTTAGAAAAGCTCTTGAAACACCAAACCATAAGATAAAACATTGCACTAAGTTAGAAAAGCTCTTGAAACACCAAACCATAAGATAAAACATGCATTGACGTCTGTGAAGCTTTCTTGAATTAAGTTACAATATTTCCTCTTTATCTTTTTAATTATATAATGCATTGCAAATAAAGCTTCCTATGAAATGTTTTATAATTAAATATTTTATTATATGTATATTGGTTTACTTTGAATAGGAATTTTGCCTAATAATCAACAGTTTTGACTAATAGCCATTTATGAGAACTCAAACTAGAAGGAAGATTTAGAAATTGTAGCCTTGTGATATTATACACTTTTAATTCAATTTATTTAAATATATTTATTGAAGACAATTATGTTAGGTAATCAATAAGTGACTTTAAACTTAAAATATATGTTCCATATGGTGAGAAGTAAAAATGGAAATACAAATTTCTGTTTTAGAGAATAATATGTGTTTTTTGTTGTTTGGTAGATAATGGTATATAAAATTGTGAAGGTATTATGATTATGATTTAATCTGATATATTTAAAAGAATGATGTAACAATTTTATTTTAATAAGCCAGAATTCATGATATATCAGAAACTGCATACTTTGCTTCCAGCTTACATAGAGGAACAAACTTTATACATCACTCTAAAGATGTGTGAGGCTTTATGGTCTCTAAATTTCTTTTAGGGGATAACTGAACAAATGCATTTGAAGACTTTTGTCCTAAACAACACTCCCACACCTTCACTTTCTCCAAAGTTTGTAGCACCACCATTCCCAGCCTCATTCTCAGTCGCTGACTGCCTCTTACTCGCAGGCAGATGTTCCCACCATCTCCTCTCCCCATCTCCTTGCATCTCACGCCTCTCTGTTCTTGCTTCCCTGTTTGTTGTTACTGGGGAAAAACCTGTCCTGTTCCCGGCAAAGACCGGCCCCTTCCTCAGCTCCCTCTTGCCTACTCAGAGACAATTTCTGTACTCTTCCTCTCTCTCTCTCTCCTTTTCTTTTCCATCAGTGTTCAAAACTCTGTTACTTTTTGGTATTAATGATAACGTTAGTACAAGTTCTCTTGACTCCACTTATGGCTTTAATTACTCCCCACCACAGTCTCTCTCATTTCCTTTACAGCAAAGTGACTCAGAAAATTGTGAATGCTCAGTCTGCAATTTCTTCTAATTCTCTCAGGCTTTTGCCACCAACTCTCCAGTGAAACTGATAATATTAAGAATATTAGTGATCTCAGTGTTGCCAAATCCAGTGATTAGAGTTTCTAGTCTTCAGGGGTATTTGACAGACTTGATTACTCTCTCCTTGCAACATCTTCTTCTAGTAATAACGTTTCTATATTTTTTTCCTTCTGCTGCCTCTTAGACTCTATTAGTTTCTTTTATTGACTCCCTCCTCATCTCCCCCATCCAAACACTGAGATGTACCCAAGACTCAGTCTATGAACCTCTTCACATTTTATTCATTTTATCTCATCCCTTTGATAATCTTGGCTAAATTATGAATTTAAGTACCATTTTATATATAATGATTCTCACATTAGTGTCACCAACGTGGATTCCTCTGCTAAACTCCAGACTTCAAAAAAAGTCCCTATCTCCACATCCTCTCCAGTATTTATTACTCGTAGACTTTTGGATGGCAGCCATTCTGACTGGTGTGAAATGGTACCTCATTGTGGTTTTGATTTGCAATGCTGGAGAGGATGTGGAGAAAAGGGAACCCTCTTAACACTGTTGGTGGGAGTGCAAACTAGTACAGCCACTATGGAGAACAGGGTGGAGATTCCTTAAAAAACTGCAAATAGAACTGCCATATGACCCAGCAATCCCACTGCTGGGCGTATACACCGAGGAAACCAGAATTGAAAGAGCCACGTGTACCCCAATGTTCACTGCTGCACTGTTTACATTAGCCAGGACATGGAAGCAACCTAGATGTCCACCAGCAGACAAATGGATAAGGAAGCTGTGGTACATATACACATTGGAATATTACTCATCCATTAAAAAGAATACATTTGAATCAGTTCTAATGAGGTGGACGAAACTGGAGCCTATTATACAGAGTGAAGTAAGCCAGAAGGAAAAACACCAATACAGTATACTAATGCATATATATGGAATTTACAAAGATGGTAATGATAACTCTGTATGTGAGATAGCAAAAGAGACGCAGATGTGTAGAACAGTCTTTTGGACTCTATGGGAGAGGGCAAGGGTGGGATGATATGGGAGGATGGCATTGAAACATGTAAATTATCATATGTGAAATGAACTGCCAGCCCAGGTTTGATGCATGATACACGGTGCTCAGGGCTGGTGCACTGGGATGACCCAGAGGGATGGAATTGGAAGGGAGGTGGAAGGGGGGTTCTGGAAGGGGAACCCATGTATACTCATGGTGGATTCATGTCAATGTATGGCAAAACCAACACGATATTGTAAAGAAAAAAAAATTAATTAATTTAAAAAAGTTAAAATAAAAAAAAATCCACCTTAGTTTTCTAAATGGCATCTGCATTTAAGACATCAAAAACTTACTTCCTGACTCCCCGCCCTTGCTCCAAATGGGTACTTCTCATAATTTTCCAGATCTCTATTCTGTTTTTCAGATGCTTTGGCCCAAATTCTCCATATCATCACCCATCATCCTTGACTTTCCTCTTTATCTCACACCCAGATATAATTTTACAACATATCCTATTAGCTTTATCTTTTAAATATATTCATATATACATGGTTCCTGAAACCAGATGCTTCAGTCTGGCCAAAGTCAGCATTGCCTTTCTCTGGATTTTTGCACAAGCCCTTTCATTGGTCCCCCTTCTTCTTTTCTTGTGCTCTTAAATTGCTCTCTCTCAAGCAGCTACTCAAAGGATTCCATTAACACAGAAATCCCATCATGTCACTTCCAAATGCTTCCCTAAAGCCAGATCCTCCCAATGGCCTATAAAGTCCTACATGCTTGAGCCCCAAGTTACCTCTGGGACTTGGTCACCTTCTCTTCCTTGCTCCCTTTGCTCAGAATATGCATGCATGCTAAGTTGCTTCAGTCGTGTCCAATTCTTGGCAACCCTATAGACTATAGCCTGCCAGGCTCCTTTGTACCTGGGACCGGGTGACAATACTGGAGTGGGTTGTCATACCCTCCTCCAGGGGAACTCCCAACCCAGGGATCGAACCCACATCTCCTGCAGCTCCTGCCTTGCAGGCGGATTCTTTAACACTGAGCCACCAGTATTGCTCAGAATACTCCATCCTTTATATTTGCCCTTCCATCATACCAGAAGCGCTTTACCCACCACTTAGATCTTCATGTCTAACTCCCTCATCATCTCTGGCCTTTCCTCAGATGTCACACTCTTCCCGAGTGCTTTCTGTGCTCCTTATCTATATTGCAGCCCCATCCCTTGCTGTTTTGTTATACTCCTGAGCACTCACCAGGGCTTCCCTGGTGACTCAGAGGGTAAAGAATCCACCTGCAATGTGGGAGACCTGGGTTCAATAACTGGGTGGCAAAGTTCCCCTGGAGAAGGGCATGGCAATCCACTGCAGGAGATTGCCAGGAGAATTCCTGGAGAATTCTGTGAGTCCATGGGGTCGCAGAGTCAGAGACGACTGAGTGACTTTCACTTAGCACTCCCCACCATCTACTGTTCTCTGTACTTGCCTATTTGTCTTTACTCTCTGTCTTCTTAGCCCCTACCACCATCTCTTCAAGAATGTAAGCTCCCTAAGGGCAACGATTTTTGTCAGTTTTGACTGAATACATTCTTCTGCTCTATGTCCATTTTCTGACAGAGTGCTGGATCCTCAACTAGGAAGCCTATCAGTGTTTTGGGGTGAAATGATGAATTTTTTTAAAAAAAAATGATAACTGAGAGGTTTTTATTTTATTTTATAACTTTATTATATCAAATAAAAACAGCATAATGATTCTTTCATACAACTATTTATGACTTTTTAAAATTATCTTAATATTGAGGAATACAAAAATCTTTCTGCTTATATCTGAATAAATATGAAGAAAAAGGCAATGATCATTAAATTCTGGAACATTTGGAAAAGTGCCCGTTGAAGTGTTAGTCCTAAAATAAGGAACAAAGATTTAGAAATGTAGAAGAGTGAACGAGGCAATAGAAATGATGTGAAACTGAACTAAACAGACAAGAATGTATGTTAACGTGATTTTTTATTCCCTGAGGCAGAGCATTTCTTTTAGAGGAGGAATAAAAGTTATGGTTTGAGGTTTCCCTGGTGGCTCAGTAGTAAAGAATCTGCCTGCCAATGCAGGAGAACCGGGTTCAATCCTGGGTTTGGAAGATCCACTAGAGAAGGAAAGGGCAATCCACTCCAGTATTCTTGCCTGGGAAATCTCATTGGAAGGGAAGCCTTGGGGAGGAGACAGTTCATTGGAATGCAAAAGAGTTGGACATGACTTACTAACTCAACAACAAGTTATGCTTTAGGGCTGTAGATAGAGGTTCTACATGGTGACTTTGAACAAAGGGCTAAGGACTTTTACTTTTATCCTCTAGGCATGAGGTATTTATCAAATATTTATTATATTTTAGTAGGAGAGTGGAGGAATGAAATGGTTAAACAAGGCTTTGGGATCACTGCATTCTAACTGTCATATGAATGAAACATAAGAAAGATGGAAGGCAAAAAACCCAGATTGGCAATTATTTTAGTAGAGTGGGAATAAAGCAAAAAAAAAAAAAAAAGCTAAATTCAAATACAATATCAGAAGGTAATTTTCCAAAAGCATGACAAGAGAGAAACTGATACGGAGAGGTTGCAGAAACATAACTTAGAGTGGGTGAGAAAGAAGCCCTCTTTCAGAAGATGGATGGCATTGAAGATAGGAGAGTATTCCAGGCTTAAAGAAAAACAAATGAGAAGCCCATCTTTAGGCAAGAGTCTGATGGAACAGAGAAATGAGTAAAAGCAGCATTATGCTCAAGTGAGAAATGACAGCAGATGAGGCCAGAAATTGTCTGAGGCCTTGAAAAAATGAAGTCAAATAATCACGCATAGCTGACAAGTTGGGCTGTTGTTTCTTTGCATTGAAAGATTCTTAGTAGAGGAGTTATATGTCAAAGAAGGAATGAATTGAGGGTGAACATGAGTGAAGTCAATGGAACATATTTAAGCAAATGCCTTAGTTTCAAAAGAGGAAAGCAGGAAAAGACTAGTGAGACTGAAGGAAAATGCATATTGGAAAAATAAGGGAGAGCTCTGTGATAGAGAATCCAAGGGTTTGGAAGTCTAAGAAGTCTGAAGAAACTTTTGTTGCTTTTTCCCTTGCATAGAGCTATGTAGCAAAAATTACTTTTATCTGATATGAATATGACACATGGAATTCCTATAGAATCTAAATATACAAATTTAATCTAACCTCTAATTGTATTTAGTTTTCTTATTTTTGCATTTTCTTAAACATAAACATCCAATTTAGAAGGAATAGTATGTTGCTTATTTAGAAACATTATTGGTTGCAAAATGACAGCAGAACAATGAAAAAGAATGATGTTGGTACCCAGATGCACTTTTCTCTCTTTGACAATTATGAGCTTCCATTGAGGCAGGTGTTTATGCTTATGCTGAGCTTCTAATATTTGCATTTGCAATTTTCAGCGGGTTGCCTTTCTATGGTGGAAATATCCTACAAAGCTATATGCCCAGTGTAAAATTAGAAACATAGACAAAAAATCAGAATTTTCTAAAAGGTGACCTTACAGCTCCTAAAATTCCCTGGGTAGTCCCAACTATAAATCAGCAGATGTCATAAGTTTGAGATTTGTATTAAATTAATTAATCAGTTTAATACCATATGAATTTGTAAGTCATCTACCATATGCTCAACTCTGCTAACCTGTTTATCATAATACCAAAATGAATGCTAAGTCTTATAACAGGGAAGATCTTGCCGTGGGGAAACTGGACCTATATACAAAAGAAAGACTGCAATAATAAGAACAAGTGATCTGGGTAGATAGATCGGTAGATGAAAGAGAAATATAAGGACTGCTTATTTCTAGCTAGGAGGATATTTGAGTAGGCCTGTGTATAGTGGTCGAATACAAAATGAACCTTGAAAGTGGGTACTATATCAATGGGGAATTATGCATAAACAAACCCGTGTACTTATTTATGATTGATTAACCTACAACAAAGCAGGAAATAGTATATATTTTTGAGGAAAGACAGGCTCTTCAGTAAATGGTGCTAGGAGTTCCCTGGTGGTCCAGTGATTCAGACTCAGCGCCTTTGTTGCCTTGGCCTGGGTTCAGTCCCTCGCTGGGGAACCGATATCCCACAAACCCCATGGTACAGCTGGGAAAAAAAAAAAAAAGTGATGCCAGGAAAATTGAACATCTAAATATAAAACAATGACATTAGAAGATTTCCTCACACTGTAAACTAAAACAAACTCAACATGGATAAAGCTCCTAGCGGAGGACATAGGCAGAACACTCTCTGACATAAAATGGACTAGTTCACGTGAAAGTTTTGTACAGCAGCGGAAACTATAGACAAAACAAAAAGACAAGCTACTAATGGGAGAGAATATTTGCAAATGATATGACCAGTCAGGGGTTAATATTCAAAATTTATAAGCAGCTCAAGCAACTCGATATTTAAAAAACAAGGAACTCAATTAAAACTAGACAGAAGACTAGACATTTGTATAAAGAAGATGTACAAATTGCCATCAGGAGCATGGGAGAAAAAAACACCTCAGCATCTCTCATCATCAGAGCAATGCAAAACCCATAAGGAGATACCACATCATACCTATCAAAATGGTTATGAAAACATTTAAAAGTAACAAAAGTTAGTGAGCATGTGGAGAAAAGGGAACTATTATTCATTGCTGGTGGGATTGTAAATTAGTGCAGCTACTATGGAAAGGATTATGGAGGTGCCTCCAAAAGTTAAAAATTGAACTAGCATATGATTCAGATACTAAAGAACTTGCCTGCAATGCAGCAGACCTAGATTCGAACCCTGGGTCAGGAAGATCCCCTGGAGAAGGGAATGACTACTCACAGTATTCTTGCCTGGAGAAGTCCATGGACAGAGGAACCTGGTGGGCTACAGTTCATGGGGTTGCAAAAAGTCGGACATGACTGAATGACTAACACTTTTCACTTTCATATATACACACACACACATATATATACACACAATGGACTATTATTCAGCCAAAAGAAAGAAGGAAATCTTGCCATTTATAACAACATAGATGGAACTTGAAATTGATTTTCACTATGCTAAGTGAAATAAATCAGACAGAGAAAGAGAAATACTGTATGATCTCAATTATAGATGGACTCTTTGAAAAAAAACAAAGAAAGGATCTTATAGATACAGACAGCAGATCAGTGGTTGCCAGGGTCGGGGTGAGGGGTAGGCGAAGTGGGTGCAGGTGATGAAATGGTACAAACTCACAGTTATAAAAGAAATGCATGGATGTCATGTACAGCATGGTAACAGTAGTTTGCAGTACTCTGTTGCATGTATTTGAGAGTTGCTGAGACATTAAACCAGACTAGACTTCTTGTGGTGATTATTTCACAATATATACAAATATTGAATCATGTTGTATACCTGAAATTAACATAATGTTGTATGTTAATTATACCTTAATTTAAAAATCCTGAAATGTCATAATGTCAGGTGATGCAGATTATTAGTAGCACTGGTGGGAGGAAACATATGACAAAGTAGTGCCTTTTACTTATTCGCTCATGAAAATTGGAGTGGATTCTGGTTCAATATGGCCATACCCTCTGTATGTGACAAATGTTTCACATTTGCCTCATCCTATTCTCCAAATGCAAATATTTTTAAAACTTGGAATAACAAAATAACAGGAAAAGACAGTGAAAGATTAATTTGAAAGATAAACTGTCAACTCTGCAATTTATTTTGTGTAGTATTGTTACATAAAAGAACTTTTCTTTGGATAAGTGCTAGAATTCTCAGCAACAATTAATGTATTCACAAAGCATTGAACAATGTTACTGTATTTTAAATCACTAATTTAAATATGAAAATAAACAAAAATTTAAATGGAAATGTTAATGCTAATCAAAATATCAGATTATGAGACTCATTACCCTCACATACATTCTAAATTGTTTGTTAGTATGATATATTTTTTACCTTTTATATCTATGGTCATTAATATTAATTATTTTTTCTGTCCAGTTCTGTTCAGATCCTTTAAACATCAGGTTGACCATTGAACATCGTATTTTTATGATAGTCGACCCAAATGTCACCATTTTTTCTGTTTATAACAGAATGAACTGAAATTGAATATCATAGAATTCTGAGGAGGGACTTGAGAGCATGGATGTGAAATATCATCCATGGAAGCTGGTGATTAATGTGACAATATCAGTCCCAATAGATAGGTGGGGCATAGGAATATAAAGTTAATATAAAGTTAATTCCTATGACCTGTGACATGAGCTTCTGTCCTTAAAGATACAGGCTCTGAGTTTGTTCTCGTAATAATAAAAACAATGATTAATAATAATAGTGTTAATCAGTAAGTACTTTTACTTGCTAAGCACTTTACATGAATAAAGTAGTAATTTCTCACAGCAACCTAATGAGACTGTGAGATTAGTTCTGTGATTCATCTCTGTTTTACAGATGATACAGTATGAAATACAAAAGGTAAATTTCCAAGCAGCTGCTAAAGGAATGGAGCTGGGATTCTAACAAAAAGGATTGCCTCCAGAGCTAGAGATTTTAATCAGTTTCCTAATTTACCTTCCCAGAAGTCACCTTTCTCTCTCATGTAGATAAACTAATGACAGACAGACTCAACGGCAGACTTAACCGTAAGGCCCTATCCCAAGTATATAGCTATCTGCTTGGTTTTCCCTGTAAATAATCAGAATCAATGTGGTTGAAACGACATCTTATTCAAAAATGTCTAGCAGGAGTCAGACATAAAACAATGTAGACTAATTTTTTTAAATGTGTGCGTTATACCTACCTCAAGAGTATTTGATTCTTACCCTGGTGGCACTTTCAGCCATATATTTGGTCTTAAGTAGAGCAGTAAAATGAAACTAAAATTATTAGAATATAATGGAGTTATTAATAAAGAAATGACCGTTGCCCAGGCAACCCAACATTTAATTTTTTTCAGTGTCTTTTAAGAATACATGACTACAGATGAAGCAGTACGGCATTTAAAAAGTGATCCCTACCGCAAAGACCTTCAAAGGCCCCTTGGCTATAGTCCATGGGGTCGCAGCGTGTGACAGACTGAGTGACTAACACTACTTTAAGTATATCCTATAGAATTGAGAATACTAGACTTCAAAAACTGGGGAAACTATCTTCTATGAAAGTCATTTTCCATTTTGAATTTTTTCAAATAATTGAAGGTAGTTCCCATCCCCTCTTCTCTCAGTCCTGAGGATTTGTTTTTCTTCTGCAGACCAAACGTCTTAACAGAAAGCACTTTCACTGAGGAAATATGAATATTTTAGCTGAATTATGTTAAATACAGATCATATTTTATGTTATATAAACCTAGATTCCTTGTGTTTTCTTTTATGAACTCATTAATTTTTTATGTCACATTCGATCATGTGTCTCACAAACTAGGTAACCAGCAGAGAAAAAAAAAAAAATTCCCAATGATAGTTCCCTGATGGCTTGAGTTATGTTTAATGTTAATTTGGTATGGGAAATCAGCATCTATGAATATTTTATCATGTTCAACTTCCATTTTCTGCTAATGTAGCAAATAGGAAAGACTCAAGGACCTTTATAGTACAAAAGCCTCAATAAAAAATAACAGATAGGCTGTTGAAAAACTAATGCGATATTTTCTGAAGACTTGAGCATCCTGATGACCTTTGCTGATCCCAGGAGCTAAAAACTTGGGGCTTATTGTCAGTGGGATATGCTGGGAGCAGGGCCTTGAATCTAGGGAGAAGAAAAATTAAAACCCCTGTATAAATCCAGAACCACTGAAGGGCTGTACCCTCAAAGACAAGATAGCCTAGAACAAGACTATCATCAGCAAAGAGTTGTTCAGACTATCACTATGAACCTGAGTTAATGCTTAGGAAAAAACAGTGATTACCACAGTGCTGTCTTTGAACTCAGAATTTGAAATTACTAGCCCCTGCTTCACAGTATCTATCAGAAGGAAAAATACATTCTCTCTGAAAGAAGTTCTTTCAGCCAGACCTCACAGAATTCCCACACATTAAAATAACCAACCATGAGTTTGCAATCACCCAAAGAGACACAGATGTATAGAACAGTCTTTTGGACTCTATGGGAGAGGGCAAGGGTGGGATGATATGGGAGAACGGCATTGAAACATGTAAATTATCATATGTGAAATCAATCACCAGCCAGGTTTGATGCTTGATACAGGGTGCTCAGGACTGGTGCACTGGGATGACTCAGAGGGATGGAATTGGGAGGGAGGTGGGAGGGGGGTTTTGGAAGGGGAACACATGCATACCCATGGCGGATTCATGTCAATGTATGGCAAAACCAAAACAATACTATAAACAAAAATAAATAAATAAATAAAATTTAAAAAAATAAAAATAAAATAACCAACTGTGAGTTTGCAATCACTATTTTAAATCCCAAGAACTAAATTGCCCTATGCAAAAATCAGAAAAAACAGTTTCTATTCTCAAGGATATCAAATATTAGCATGATAAAGAATGTAATATGTGTTCATCTAAGGAATAGCACTTTTAAAAGAATGAACCTGGTATGGCATGTTTTAAAATTCATACCTCAGTAGCTTTATCAGAATAATATTTTAGTTGTATTTTTTTCTGGTGCTAATTCATCTCCATTAAAGTTTTCATTACTAAATGTGAACAGTTTAACACTGTCTTTATTGAACAAATATAATCTTTTTGACAGACCCAAAGTGAAGAATTGGCAATATAACAGAGGGAAGAAAGCCTTAGATCTGGCCCTCACAGAATTTACCACCTAGATGCAGAGTTATTTATTATATTGGATTGGAATGAAAACTTCTAGTCCATCTTCCTGGGATCTGAAGAGTTACTACCCTTGAGTAACAAAGATTCAAGGAAGAGAGGCATGACTAATTTAAAAGAGATAAGCCACCTAAAAAAAACTCATTAACTTTAAAAGAACATTTTATTTTAATGTTATATGTATTGTTGTGCTCTAAACAATTTATATTTAACATCTCTAAAGATTCTTCAACTAATCTGGGTCCTCCTTTTGCCTGTACCATTGACTTCACCACTTAAATAATTCTAAGAGTAATTTTTTTCAAAATTAGCAAACTCATGGCCAAATAAGACTAAATCTTTAATGAATTAAAAGCAGATAAATATAACAGCTAATTTGATTTTTGCTTACTTGTGAAGTATAAATACAAGATTTTTTTAAAAAAACACAGTAAAGCCAAAGGCAGTAATATATTTCAGAGTAATTAACACTATTACAATGAGTCTGGGTGCTAGTATGTATTCATAAGTGTGGGGCTGTTAAATGAAAATGTAAAAACTCAGCATGAACGAAGTGTGGAAAATGTTTTCTTCCCTGAAAAAATAATTTCCTTTTACTTTTCGCTGTTTAAAATTCTTACTCATAAAATATAATCTTCCTTTTGAGGAATATTAAACAAACTATTTCCACATTGAAAGCTAATATTAAACAGATTAAGCAAACTAATATTAAAGAATTTCCACATTGAAAAACAAAATTGGGAAAAATGGACCTCTGAATACTTACTTTTGTTCATAGTTATTTTCCATTCTCCCAAGAAACATTAGCTTAAGTAAATTAAGAACAAGTCTCAAATAAAGAGATTTTCCAGTGTTGCTTTATCTGCATAATGTGGTCAAGAGTCAATCATTCTAATTTAATTTATGTGTGTAGATAAAAGGTAATCTAAGATGTGGTTCTGTAGTTGAAAAAATTTCCTATGGAAGTTAATGATTTGGACTATTTGCAATACTTTATTTTTTTAAGAAGGCATAAAAAATGTACAATTTTTTGGAACACTTTTCAAAAATGAAAAGTAAAATGAAAGTCATTGAGTTGTGTCCAACTCTTTGCGACTCCATGGACTACAGCCTGCCAGGCTTGTTCTGTCCATAGAATTCTCCAGGAAAGAAAACAGGATGGCAAATAGCGTTCATCTCCTCTGCAAGTTTGGGTAACTAAGTAGTTGCTACTTAAAGTTCAGCATCAAGGAATATTACAAGACTGCTTCAAGAAATAAGTGATTATTTCATGTTGTCTCAGGCAAGGGAAGATATGGTGCCAACACACGTGTGACTTATTTCATGAAGTTATAGAAAGACCTTATAAGAGAATAAAAAAATCTATGTATTATATACATCATTATACATTACACTCTATATATAATTTTATGCATATGTATGTTTGTGTGGCAATTCAGTATTAATAAGATTTGTTTTATAAATAAATATCTATAGAGTAGAGGGAACTCAAAAGTTTTTCCTAGATTTGGCTAAGTCTTTGTAGATTTCTTATGAGCAATTGAAGAGGTTAAGAATATATGGGAGATAGTTGCAGAGGTTAAGAATAGATTTGAGATATTTTCCACATATTTTCTTCTTGAAAAATTTATCTCAAAGAGTACTTCCCAAGAAAGTAGCCTCCTGAGTTTCTTCCTGCTTTTACTGACCAGAAAGAAACTAGGATGTTAGGGGAAGTTTCCTCGAAGGAGAAGTGAAAGTGGCATATTTCTTAGGTAAAGTGTTGTTCTAACATCTCTTGTTGCTGGAGAAAGGATATGAAGATGGTCAAAAAAACAGGAATGGAAAAATTTCTAATGACAACAATCAATGAATGTTATTGACATGAAAAGAACTGGATGTCTACAAGAAGACTGAATGGTTTTTAAAAGGAATATGTCAGGGTATTGTTACCTTGATAACTTTAATAAGACCCAGAATCCTACCTTTAGCTTGGCAAGTCCAGAATTCTGTTGTTTTACTGTCTCTGAGTAGTTGCTGAACTCATAAGAAGGAAGACAAAATTCATACTGTCATTGTCCTGCTTAAATATCTTCCATGGCTGGCCTTGCCCTTTACCAAAGTTCGAAATATTTAACATATCATACACTACACTTAAGAGCTTCCCAGGTGGCTCAGTGGTAAGGAATCCACCTGCCTATGCAGGAGATGCAGGGGACACAAGTTCAAACCCTGGGTTGGGAAGATCCCCTGGAGAAGGAAATGGCAACCCACTCCAGTATTCTTGCCTGGAAAATTCTGAAGACAGAGAAGCCTGTGGGCTACAGTCCGTGAGGCGCAAAGAGTCAGACACAATTGAGGACATATACGCACTACACTGAATCCATACTGAGCTGTCTTTTTAAAACAGTTTTATTGAAACATCAGTCACAAACCATCTAATTTACCCACTGAAAATGCAGTCCATTTGCTTTCAGTAGAATCATGGAGCTGTGAATCCATCACCACAATTTTAGAACAGTTTATTACCCCCAAAGATCACCTCCTCCAACTTTCCCATCTCCCCTAGTATTCACTTCAGTTCAGTTCGGTTGCTCAGTCATGTCCAACTCTTTGCAATCCCATGAACCACAGCATGCCAGGCCTCCCTGTCCATCACCAACTCCCAGAGTTCACCAAAACCCACGGCCATTGAGTCATTGATGCCATCAGCCATCTCATCCTCTGTCGTCCCCTTCTCCTCCTGTCCTCAATCTTTCCCAGCATCAGGGTCTTTTCAAATGAGTCAGCTCTTCACATCAGGTGGCCAAAGTATGGGATTTCAGCTTCAACATCAGTCCTTCCAATGAACACCCAGGACTGATCTCCTTTAGGATGGACTGGTATGATCTCCTTGCAGTCCAACGGACTCTCAAGAGTTCTCCAACACTACAGTTCAAAAGCATCGAATCTTCAGCACTCAGCTTTCTTTATACTCCAACTCTCACATCCATACATGACTACTGAAAAAACCATAGCCTTGACTAGGTGGACCTTTGTTGGTAAAGTAATGTCTCTGCTTTTTAATATACTGTCTAGGTTGGTCAGGAACTTTCCTTCCAAGGAGTAAGCATTTTTTAATTTCATGGCTGCAGTCACCATCTGCATTGATTTTGGAGCCCAAAAAAATAAAGTCAGCCACTGTTTCCCCATCTATTTGTCATGAAGTGATGGGACCAGATGCCATGGTCTTAGTCTTCTGAATGTTGAGCTTTAAGCCAACTTTTTCACTCTCCTCTTTCACATTCATCAAGAGGCTCTTTAGTTCCTCTTCAGTTTCTGCCACAAGGGTGGTGTCATCTGCATATCTGAGGTTATTGGTATTTCTTCCGGCAATCTTGATTCCAGCTTGTGCATCTTCCCGCCCAGCGTTTCTCATGATGTTCTCTGCATATAAGTTAAATAAGCAGGGTGACAATATATAGCCTTGATGTACTCCTTTTGCTATTTGGAACCAGTCTGTGGTTCCATGTCCAGTTCTAACTGTTGTTTCCTGACCTGCATACAGATTTCTTAAGAGGCAGGTCAGGTGGTCTGGTATTCCCATACCCTATTATTAGCAACCACCAATTTCCTGTTTCTATATATTTGTCTATTCTGGACATTTGATATGAATGGAATTACACTATCCTTTGTGACTGGCTTCATTAGCTTAGCGCAAGATTTTTCAGGTTCATATATGATATAGTAAGTAGTAGGACTTTTGTGTCTTTTATTTCTGTATAATTTCCATTCCATGTATATACTACCTTTTTCATCAGTCCTTCAACTGTTGGACATTTAATTTGTTTTCATTTTTTAGCTATAATAAATAATGCTGCTATGAACATTCATGTTCAATATTCTGTGTGGATGTATGTTTGCTATTTTCTTGGATATATTTTCTTGGGTAGTAGAATTGTTGGATCATCATATGATATCTCTTTTACCATTTGCGATACGACCAGACTCGTTTTCAAAGAAGCTGTGCTATTTTATACTTCCATCAGCAGTGTATGAAGTTTCTCTACATCTTTGCTAACATGTATTATTTATCTTTTTGATTATATCCATTCTAGTACATGTGAACTGGTATCTCATTATGGTTTTGATTTGCATTTCTCTGATGGTTAATGATGTTGAACATCTTTCTTTTGCTTATTGGCCATTTGTACATCTTTGGAGAACTGTCTACTCAGATTCTTTGCTCATTTTTCAGTTGGGCTATTTGTGTTTTTATTCTTGAATTGTAACAGTTATTCATACATTCTAGAAACAAGTACTTATAATAAGGTACATGATTTTCAAAAATGTTCTTTCATTGTATGGGTTGCCTTTTCTGGATGATTTCATTTGAAGTGCAAAATTTATTAGTCTTGAGAGTACATTGTACAGTTCTTCTGTGTATTCTTGCCATCGTGTGAAGAGTTGACTCATTTGAAAAGACCCTAATGTTGGGAAGGATTGGGGGCAGGAGGAGAAGGGGACGACAGAGGATAAGATGGCTGGATGGCATCACTGACTCGATGAACAGGGGTTTGGGTGGACTCCGGGAGTTAGTTACGGACAAGGAGGCCTGGCATGCTGCAGTTCATGGGATCACAAAGGGTCGGACATGACTGAGTGACTGAACTGAACTGATAGTATATTAGTCAGCTTGGACTGCCATAACCAAATACCATGGACTTAGTGGCTTAAACATTTATTTCCTCACAGTTCTGGGAACTGAAAGTCTGAGTTCATGAAACCAGCATGGCCATGTCCTCTTCTTGGCTTACATATGGCTGCTTTCTGGCTTTTCTGCCGGGGTCCAGCCTCGGCGGGTCCCGGGGTCTTGAGGGATGAGTGGCATCAGCGAAATACTGAGCTGAGTCAGTGTGGTGATGGAGCAGTGTCTCTCGTTTATTGTTGTTGGTTTACAGTTTTATAGCCAAAAGACATCTCCATTACATCATTACATCACCTATCAGTCTATACAATTTTTGTTTTCTACCTTCCATAGCAACCTTATCATAGAGCTCATTCCTCAATCTATCATGAAACATTCCCCTTGCAGAAGTCAGATTTCTGCGTAATTAGATTTAACAATAGTATGTTTACCATTTGAATGTCTTCAGCATACTTCATTCAATCATGATAAGTACATCAACCTAAGTAGAAAGGTTACATTTCTTTTATCAGGTGCACTATGTAGAAGCTAGAGGGAAGGGCTTAAGCTTGAAACTGTTTTATTCTAGTAACCTACTCTGGTTCTTAGGAGGAAAGAGGAAAGAGGACAAAGAGACAGTTTGGAAAGAGGAAAGAGGACTAAGAGACAGTCTAGCAGCACTGCTTTAGCAATAAAACCCTATTAACCTTATAGCTACTATAATGAATTCCTATGTCTACACTGTCCTAAAGCAATCAGTGTCTCCAACTATGGTGGCCACAGTTATGAGCATTCCTAAGTCCCATTCCAGCCTGGTTTCTTCAAGGAAGGGAGCCTCCTCCGTGGAGTGGTCGGGGGAGTGGTCGGTGGAAAGGTGACCCAAGTATGAGCCCTTCTGGTGGTGGCCTTGCCATGACCCCCAGAGAACTCTTGGTAAACTCCCCAGTAATGAGTAGGAGGTGAAGTAATCTATTTAAATGTCCCTTTCATTCCTCCTTTGTCCTCAGGGAAGGGAATCCACCTTCCAGGATCCTCTGGTCGATAAGATCTGGAGGAATTATCTCAGGACGAATTCTTTCCAACTGGGACTGACCTACTGAGATGAGCTAATGTTCTGAGCATGGACAGAACTCCCAAGAAAAATACCAGGAGGGGCCTTGCCCGGGATGCTCCGATAAAGAAAGTCAGCTTTGCAATTTCTTTCTTAGTCTCGTGACCTTGTCATCGGAGCAAGGGGGCATCCTGACGGCTCCCAGCACTTTCCCTCAAATGGCAGAGAGAGAAATCTCTATTTACTGCCTCTTTGTTTTCTTACAAAGGCCAATAATCCCATTGCCACGACCTCATCTAAATTGAATCATCTCCCAAAGGCCCCATCTCCAAACACCACCACACTGGGGGGCAGGGCTTAAACACGTGAATTGGGTGAACACATTTCAGGCCCTAGCAGATGGTGTACAATTTATCTGTTTTTTCATGTGTTGCTTGAGCTTTCAGCGTCATCTCGAAGAAGCCATCACCTAATCAAAGATTCTAATTTACCCTTGTGGCTTTTGCTAAAAGTGTTACAATTTTAATGTTTTAAGGGTTTTTTTGGTGGGGAAGGAGATGGGAGTTGTTTATGCTACTCCTTTGATCTGGAAAAATTTTTACTCAATCTGGCTAGCTCTTACTTATTTTTCACACATTTTCTTACTTGCTCCCTCCATGCCCATACCCACTGCAGGGGTTAGCTGAAACATGCCTGTGCATGCTGAATACCCTGGTTATAGCTCCACTGTAGTGTTTCTCATATTATATTGTAATTGCTTCACTTACCTTGGTTTATGGTGTCTTTTTCACCATTGTTCACATTGCAACATAGAATCCCCTACATATTGGGCAGTCAATAATATTTTGTGGAGGCTATAAAGGAATTTTCAAAATGTCAGTTAATTCATTTACAGTGAGAAAGAATTGTCAAATAACCTGGTATCCAAACTGGGCTGACAGATCTCTTCACTGTAGGAAACTACACAGAAAAATTAATTATTCCAAATTCCAATATTTCTTGGTATCTGTGGACTCAGAACATGTTCAGTTCAGTTCAGTCATTTGGTTGTGTCCGACTCTTTGCAACCCCATGGACTGCAGCACGTCAGGCTTCCCTGTCAATTATCAACTCCCGAAGCTTTCTCAAACCTGGGTCCATAGAGTTGGTTATGCCATCCAACCATCTCATCCTCTGTCATCCCCTTCTCCTCCTGCCTTCAATATTTCCCAGCATCAGGGTCTTTTCAAATGAGTCAGTTCTTCGCACCAGGTGATGAAAGTATTGGAGTTTCAGCTTCAGCATCAGTTGTTCCAACAAATATTCAGAACTGATTTCCTTTAGGATGGACTGGTTGGATCTCCTTGCAGTCCAAGGGACTCTCAAGAATCTTATCCAACACCACAGTTCAAAAGCATCAATTCTTCTGCACTCAGATTTCTTTATGGTCCAAATCTCACATCCATACAGGACTACTGGAAATACCATAGCTTTGACTAGATGGACCTTTGTTGGCAAAGTAATGTCTCTGCTTTTTAATATGCTGTCTAGATTGGCCATAACTTTTCTTCCCTGGAGCAAGTGTCTTTTAATTTCATGGCTGCAGTCACCATCTGCAGTGATTTTGGAGCCTCCCAAAATAAAGTCTACCACTGTTTTCACTGTTTCCCCATCTATTTCCCATGAAGTGATGGGCCAGGATGCCATGACCTTAGTTTTCTGAATGTTGAGTGTTAAGCCAATGTTTTCACGCTCCTCTTTCACTTTCATCAAGAGGCATTTTAGTTCCTCTTCACTTTCTGCCGTAAGGGTGGTGTCATCTGCGTATCTGAGATTATTAATATTTCTCCCAGCAATCTTGATTCCAGCTTGTGCTTCATCCAGCCCAGCATTTCTCATGATGTACTCTGCATGTGCATGTTACTGAACTTTTAATGGTACTAAGTCGTGTAGTGAGTCCTGATAGTTTTAGACTTCTGGAACTCTTGCTTCTCCCTCCCCTCTCCCTGATGACTCTTATCCTTGATCTTTGACTCCCTTTTGAAGACAGAGTACCTAGAAGAGCCCTGTCCGCGCTTCCTGTCCTATGGCCTGTGTTTCTTTGTTATTTGGTGCCATCATCCCTCCTTTGCAGTGACAATTTCTGCTTTAGTTACACATCAATACAAATAATAGAACACAAGTGTTTTACTTGGGGCCTTGATCCTCTTCTAAATACTGCACACAGTCGAATTCTCCAGCACAGGACAGCACATTTTAATATAGATGATAACTTCTGTAACACCCCATGTAGCATTTTCATTTGTGTGTTTACGTGCTCAGTTGTTCGTTTGTGTCCTTTTTATGGCTCTGTGGACTGCGGTCTGCCAGGCTTCTCTGTCTGTGGAATTTTCCAGGCAAGAATGCTGGAGTAAGTTGCCATTTCCTACTCCAAGGGAATCTTCCTGACCCAGGGATCAAACCCACCTCTCTTGCATCTCCTGCAACGGCAGGCGGATTCTTTACCACTGTGCAAACAATGGCATAGAGCAAATATTTTTGGCTATATAATTATAACTCATGTTGATTTCTAGAGAGACATGATTTAGTTTTGTTTTATTTAGAGTTAGAGCTTTGTTGGGCTATATTGGGAAATTTAAATATTCAGCTTGAATGCTATTTTATGTGCCTGGGGGTGCTCGTCACAGCAGGTGTTACCTAACCAGATGCTAAAGCCTTTTAAATTAATACGCAGCATCTTGTCAAACATGCCTCCTGCTTTACAGAGCTGTTGAAAATTGGCTTTTCCTGCCAACAGGGTTTTTGGCTGGCAGTGACTAAGCCCGGCATGCTTTAGCTGCAGTGCTTGCTGGGCCAGGTGATTTTACTAATATATCCAGAATGTTGAGTTTTAATAAGTTTCCTAATTTTTCAAGCACAAAATAAGCAGATATCTTTTGGACATTGGTGGAGATAAAATATTCTTTTCCCCTTTCCATAAAGATGAATCTAAATCAAGGACAAGATCATTAACTGGGTTACAGAACTAGAAGCCTTGCTTCTTCTGTGAGGATTTCTCTCTGGTGATCTCCCTTTCTCTACCTCCATACATCTGATACAATAAGATCAGGCCCAAGGGCTTTTTCTATTTGACTAAAAGTACACTGGGAGCTGGAGGAGGTTAAAGGGAAAGGATTCATGAAGTGGGTAACTTTAGTCTTGATTCTAGGCCACTGAGTTTTCTTTCTCATTCTAATTTGTAATACTAGGCAGAGGACAGGTTGTGGGAGTCAGAGAAGCTACTCATGCTTAGAGATCGGGCCCAACGAGGAGAGCGCGTCATTAAACATCGTTCATCCTAATCTCTTGGGTTAGGAAATCTATAAAAGTGTTTACGTTATAACCCTGGATGCTGGCCAGACTTATAGGCAGCCACACTCTGAAATAGGATATCAAAGCCAACACAAGGATTCATTGGAAGCTCCTCAAATAGGTATTACTCTGTCATTTCACATCTGACACCAGACAATATCTTGAGAGTTGTGTAAGCCTCAGGGTAATGGTAATAGATACAATAAAAAAAAAAAAATTGCAGAGAGAGTAATAGCAGATAAGGTCAGAGACATGTTTTCTAAGAAACTTTAAAGAATAATTTTGTGATGTTCAGTGATTTTTCTCATAGTTTATATCTTTACAGCTGTTAATATTATGGCTTAGTTTAATAAGAGAACATAGTGTGTTGCATAATAATAACCTGATTAATTGATCAGCAAAAATTTACTAAGTGAAAAAGAACAGAGGGGTAAAATAAGCACATTCTCTTACAAAAATGTGCTGAGTTTACTGTGTCACGTTACTTTTGATAATTTTTTATCATTTTAGTCCACTAATGATGTAGTGGAACCCTCTCTTCTTTATAGTTACTCTTGAGAACAATCTTTCTAACCCTGATTTATTATTAGTAGTGATATCAGGACCTTCCTCAAAAAGAGAGGCTAGATAATTAGCAATGAGATTCATGTAATTTCAGTTACCATAAAGGAAAAAAAAAAAACAAACATATATTTTCTTTAATTTCCTGAAGCACCTAATGAAATGTCCCATCCTAACATGGAAAATTTTGTCTTGGAAGAAAAATGTTGCCTGTCAAATAACTACATGTAGCTCAAAAATGACTAAGTATATATCACTTATGAATATCTCTTATAACGAGGACCTATGCTATTCACATTTCTACTAATGTCTCATTTTTTTTATTCATAAGACTTTTTTTTAGAGCAATATTAAATTCATAACAAAATTGAGAGGAAAGTACATAGACTGGCCATCTACTCATTTAGAAGCCTATAGTTTACATTATAATGTAGTTTTGATATTGTGCATTCTGGGGTTTGGAAAATGTATAATGACATGTATTAGTCATCACAGTATTATAACAGAGCATTTTCACTGCCCTAAAAATCCTCTGTGCTTTGTCTGTTCATCACAGCCCACTCCAATTCAAATCCTTGTAACCACTGATGATAAAAATTACTGTCTCCACTGCCGGGGTCCAGCCCCAGCGGGTCCGGGGGTCTTGAAGGATGAGTGGTGTCGGCAGAAGAACTGAGCTGAGTCGATGTGTGGTGATGGAGCAGTCTCTCACTTTATTCTTGTTAGTTTACAGTTTTATAGCCAAAAAATCCCCATTACATCACAATTATTCTATACAATCTTTTGTTTTCTGCCTACCATCAACAACTTTAACATTAAGCTCATTTTCCTTGCAAAAGGTCGGATTTCTGCATAATTAGACTTAACAATAGTATGTTTACCATTTGAATGTCTCCAGCATACTTCTGATAAGTACATCAATCTAAGTAGAAAGGTTACATTTCTCTTATTAGGTGCAACTATGTAGAAGCTAGAGAGAAAGGCTTAAGCTTGAAACTGTTTTACTCTATTAACCTATTTTGGTTCTTACAAGGAAAGAGAAAAGAGGACAAAGACAGTTGAGCAGCACTGCTTTAACAATAAAACCCTATTAACCTTATAACTAGTAAAATGAATTCCTATGTCTACACTATCCTAAAGCAATCACTTGTCTCCAACTATGCTGGCCACAGCTATGAGCATTCCTAAGTCCCATTCCAGCCTGGTTTTTTCAAGGAAGGGAGCCTCCTCCGTGGAGTGGTCGGGGGGGGGAATGGGATGTGGAAAGGTGACCCGAGTACGAGCCCTTCTGGTGATGGCTTTGCCATGACCCCCAGAGAACTCTTGGTAAACTCTCCGGTAACTAGTAGGAGGTATAGTAATCTATTTAAATGTCCCTTATTCCTCCTTTGTCCCCAGGGAAGGGAATCTGCCTTCCCCAGTCCCCTGGGGGAAATAAGGTCTGAGGGAATTATCTCAGGATGAATTTTTTCTAACTGGGACTGACCTACTGAGATGAGCTAATGTTCAGAGCATAAACAGAACTTCCCAAGAAAAATACCAGGAGGGGCCTTGCCTTGGGATGCCACGAAGGAAAATCCGCTTTGCAGTTTCCTTCTTAGTCATCTGAGTGAGGGGGCATCCTGACAGCTCCCAGCACTCCACGGTTTTAAATTTTTCAGCATGTCACATAGTTGAAATAATACAGTATGTAGTCTTTTTAGATGGCTTCTTTCACTTAGTAAAGTGCATTTCAGGTGTCTCTATGTCCTTTTATAATTTGGTAGTTCATTTCTCTTTAGTACTGAATAATATTCCATTGTATGAATGTACCATTTCTCTTTTTAAAAGTTTATATTTGTACATATTGAAGGGCATTTTGGTTCTTTCCAATATATACATTGCCTGCTCTTGAGAATTCAACAACAAAGCTGAATCATGTCGACCAATGATGCTGTGCAGCTCTATACACACACTGACAAAGTCTGGAAAACCAGCAGGGGTAATATATGAGATAGGCGCATTTCAGTGGGAATGTAGTAAGTGAGGCATGATAGGAACATGACTTGATGGTCAGATAGCCTGAAGCAGCCGGATAGCACTGTATCTGACTCAGCAACCATCCACTTCGGGATAATGACAATTACCTTGATTGGAAGATTTTTGAAAACAAAATCACCCAGTACCTATGTCCACATCTACCACGAAGTGTCATTTGTAAGCATGTTTGATTTTAAACACACCTGCATCTCTCAGGTCATTATTAACAGAATCTTCTTACCTTAACATAATCTTCTATGATGCAGTTTTAGCAAAAGGACAAAACAGTGTCTTATTGAAACAGGCATACATTAAAATCAAGGGGATACAAAATAGTATTTGCATAAAGTTTGAATCTGATTTTCCCTTCAAATTGAGCAGTCTTACTCAACTATTTCTGTGAAGACTCTAAAAGTCCAGTTGAGCCTGTCAAATTGTATTAGTTATGCAGGCAACTCTACCTGCAAGCTGTCTAGCCCAGGGCTGACTGTGAGACGTGGCTGTTCCACACAGTAATTTTGGATGACAGCCTTCCCTGGGCTCATGCAAGTCTAGAAGGCAATTATAAGACCAGAGGTCATTAACACCACATTTGATTACATAACATATAAAATAGGAAACAATATATGTAGAGAAGAAGAGATAGGGATTCCTAGGAAATAAATGTATGTCCAAACTAAATTATAAAGACTCTTGTGAATTTATAGCAACTAATATTCTGAGATTTGTAAAGACATAAAATTTAAGGACTACATTAATTATTTTAGCTGATTTGTTTCCATCTCTCTAGTGTAATACTTCCATTATTAATTCCAGGATGTATGGTGTGGAGAAGATGTATATCTTTATACATGTAAACTTATGACAAGTTATATCCAGATAAATGTAAAGTTAAAATCCAGAGCTTTTCATCAAGTCTTACAAATAGCATTGCTTGAAGAATTTTCAGTTTTCAAAGGAGGAGAAACCAAAATATACTAAGTTGGGGGCACAGCCTAAGGAAATCATTATAAAAACATGTTGAAGTAGTTAATTTGTCTAATTTAAATGCTAGATGGTCAAGTCAGCATGCTTTCATGCCATATGCTTTCCTCAGAGCTATTTTTGAATTGCACAAATGTTAGATGCTTGGAGAATAAATTTTAAAAATGCTTTCTGTGGTTAGGGAGGGTGTTGGTGGAATGTAGGAAAGCTGCATTGTAGCTCATCCTTTATGTTTTCTCTTCTCTCTCTGATTCGCACTCACGATTTTTCAGCCAGTGCTTACTCAGATATATGGTTGTAGAAATAAGGCTATTGTCAGTTCATTAATTAAGTGGCCCACAGAATGCATGTTTAATTGAAAGATAAAGAGTATTAAAATTATAATTATGATAAACGGATTGTCATAGATTACTCTGGAGACTGCTGCCTGGTGTCAATGACATGAAATGAAAAGGCTGAATTCCCCTCCTGTCACGAAGCTTCTCCTGACCTGCTTTTAGGAGGTGAGGACTCATCTATTAAGTCAAGACCTTTCAGAACTTTAGTTAGAAAATAGATCATTTTTTCCTCAAACAAATCTCCTCAAGTAAGCACGCCATCCTGAAATGAGGCAAAGAAGTCAGTAGTCTCTTTCCATCCTTCCATCTTTAATATTAGCTATCAAAAAGTGCATTTGAAGATGAACGTGCATAATGTTCCGTATCTGTGTGAAGCTGGCAGCCTGTAGTCTGCGGTGATTTACAAGGTGGAAAGAGACATAAGGAGAAGAGAAGAGGAAGGATGGCCTGAGGAAGCTCTGAGTCTGTACCCTTGTCACCTGACCCGAGTCCCTCTACAGAATGTAAGTCCGCGCAGGATCTGAGTCAGTCTATACTTTGCTGATGTGTCTTTTCCTTTGAAAATACACACAGAGGGACCAAAACAGGAGTTTTTTTGCACTAAACTGAGAACACCCTACTAACCTAAGGGATAGTAATTGAAGTATTAACAGCTCAGGCATAATGTCCTGATCACCCTCCTTAGCTCACTTGCCAGCGTGCACCAGCAAAACCACTCTTAAGATACAAAGGCATATTATCTCTCTGGGGATCTGACAAGCTCGGAGGATGTTGATACCAGCACGGATATTGTTGTGTATCAGCATGAGCCTTGCTAGAGTTATATAGTCTCTTTCATTCAGGTTTTCTCATCCAGAAAGAATAAAGCTGTCATGATGAATAAATGATATAACAAATGTAAAGATCCTAACAGTATCTCTAACCTATAATAAGTGCTCAAGAAACAATAGCTTAAAAAAAAGGATGAGGTGGGCAGGAGAGAAAAGAGGTAATACCAAGAAGTTCATGTTAAAAATTGACAATAGAGAAACTAAATTTCATGCAGTTTCTGAAACCTGTAACTTAGAATTAGAAGGGCGCAGAAATTAAATAACTTGTGTTGATTTCTAAGAAGCGATACTGTCTTTTGTTATACAACTGAAACTAACCCAATAATGTAAATCAACTCTCATCTGATTAAAAAAAAGGAAAGTAGGAAAATGAGAAGGCAAAAAAAAAGGAAATTATACCTTCAATTTTTTTAAGAAATGTGTTTTATTCTGCTCTCTATTTAAAGGAACTAATGCTCTGTATTATGAGTTGAATTGGTTTTAAGAGGGGATTAACATAACTAGAAATGATTTGCTCTGAATAAAAACATTTTGAATGCGAAGTGCCTGAAAGTGTAT